>JAHUYU010001044.1:0-16304 GCA_030439765.1 Tripidium arundinaceum | reverse complement strand
TGTCACCTGACTTTTATCGGTCTAAGCATAGCTAAGCATATTTCTGATCCAGGACCTATGCAGGATTTAAGGTATCTTGTAGAACAAGGAGTGTATATGCAACAAGTGGTTCCAATTCAACTCCTAAACTTAATGCATCAAACATAAAGGACTCAAGTTGGTATTTATAAATCATGGGAGACTTAGAATGCTCCGGGGCTTGCCTTTGAGGAACGAGGAAGGACGGTGGTCAGGACACTCAGGAAGGTCTTCTGGGTTGGATCCTTCTTGTGCCTGAACCTCCTGTTCGGGAATTGCCTGCTGCTCCTCCTGGGGTTCCAGGCCCACGGGCTCGAACTCGAGAAGTGTTACCCCTTCCGGAACACCTATTGCATGCATATGCACGATATGAGAATTATGAATGCATAAGAGATGCCATGCGAGAATGGTAATGTATGGATCAATATACCTCTACGCCCAGGTGAGTGTGAGTTGTGAGAGCATGACCGTCCAACCGTCGGTCTAGGGGAGAGGTAGTTTTGGTTACTGATGTATGTATATGTCTTCACACGTATACATATAGAAGTACTTAATTGTGGGGATTACTAGGATATTCGGGTAGATTGGTACAGAAGTATATATGCATCGGGATGCATATGTATGGAAGTACTTAGTTTACTATTCCCGATTCGCATATGTGTTGCGGGTGGGCTGAAATGAATTCTTCTACAGGTACACTAACAACGAAACGGGTAGCCCGGTTAGTTACCAATAATGAGAGAACGTATGTATGCCACTGTGTATATCGCTAGAAATGTAAATCTCGTTTTACTAAGATTTGTGAGGACGTACGGAACGTACATGCATCATGTTTAAGCATGCCTTGCATTCTTGCATTTCCTCCCTCCCTTAAAAGATTTGATTATCTTGACTAATTAAGAATTTAGTATCTCTAAATTAGTCCCTCCCTCACGTCACCCCCGTTTCTACAGATGGCCCGCACCAGGATCACTGCTCAGAAGTCCACCGGAGGTAGGGTCCCTCGCCGCCAGTTAGCACCTCGGGAGCCCCGTCCTGAGCCTACTGTGGAGGAAAGGCTAAGGGCTGAGTTGGCTCAAGTGATGACCGAGAGAAATGCGATCCAGCGACGTTTGGAGCGAGTTACGCAGGAGCGTGATCAGGAAACGCTCGAGGTTCAGAGGTTAACAGTTGCTCATCGCAACTGTGAGCGAATGTTGATTCATGTGATGAACCAGCGGAATGAAGCCTGGCACGAAGAAAATATCCTGAGAGCCCGGCAAAATGACCTTGAGCAGCAGTTAGCAGCTGCGGAAGAGTACAATGAGCACCTTCATGAGGAGGTTCATTTGCTACACAATCAGCTCCATCCTCTCCTTCCTCACGATGATGATGAGGAGATGGGATCTGATGTCATCATGGCTGAAGAAGGTGATGGCATGAGATTAATGGACCTGAAGATGTTCCCCTAGAAGAAGATGAAGAATTCGAACCAGCCAATGATGAAAATGGAGGGGAGATCTTCGACACTGATTCAGAGAACGATGCATAGTTTAGCTCACTGGTTCGATAAGGCTCTAGAGCTAGTCTTTTGTTGACCCTTATGCATGGTCGAGTGGCCTTGTAGTAGGTTAATCTTGGGATGTAACATTGAACTTTATGTTATCCCTTGTATCCGTTGAAACCTCAATGGCTTGGATGTGGTCGTTTGGACTTGCTCATGCTCCATGTTAGTGAGCTTTTAATCAATTCTGTGTTAGTTGACGGCCAATTTTTCGTTGATGCTAAGTATATTGCATCGCTGCATCAATTGATGTGCTTGATGGTGTTGTGTGGTTGTGATGAATTATTGTGTCTCTGTTTGCTGTATGAATTCATTCTTTCCAATGAAGTCAGTTTGGCATGATTACACAATTCATCTACAAGTTTTTCCACATCATCAGTGCTCAGTGGCTATGCATTTTGCAGATGGCGTATAACCTTCGTCGTGGTCGTGGTGCTGGGGATGAGGAACCACCACCTCCTCCGCCACCACCCACCCCGATAGAGATGATGCAGACAGTCGTCGAAAGTCAACGCATGATGGCGGAGGCTATGCGTCAGCTAGCCAACCGCGATGGTCGCCAGATTCGTCAAGGACCTGCGCCGAACCAGTACAGCGATTTCAAAGACTTCCTCGACACTAGACCCCCGCTCTTTAAAGAGGCGGAAGAACCTCTGCAGGCAGATGAATGGCTAAACACTATTGAACAGAAGTTCCGTCTACTCCACTTGACAGAAGAGCTAAAGACGGAATATGCTGCCCATCAATTGCAAGGACCTGCAGGTATTTGGTGGAGTCATCATCGATCCACCCTGCCTGAGGATGCTCGGATCACTTGGACTGAATTCAAGGAGGCTTTTAGAGGACATTATATTCCCCCGGGTCTTTTGAGCATGAAGCATACTGAGTTCATGAGATTGACGTAAGGCACCAAGAGCCTTACTGAATATTTGCATGCCTTTAACAACCTGTCAAGATATGCTACCGAGTTCGTGAACACTGATGGAAAGAAGATTGCTAGCTTCAAAAGAGGACTTAGTCCCAAGCTGATGAAGACATTGGCTAACAATAAGAGTGCCACCTTCAATGCATTTGTTAGTGATGCTCTTACTCAAGAGAACCAAAATAACATCTATTCAGCATCTAAAAGCCGTAAGAGAGCCTATGAAGCAGGAATATCACAAGCTAAAGCTTCTGTTATAGCAAGACCCCAGTTCCGTCCACCTACTCCACGATTCCGGCCACCCCAGAAGAAAGCGCAGACCAGTCAAAGCCAGAAAGTATATCGCAAGGCCTTTTCTGTTGCTTTGCCCAAAGGCAGCACTGGGCAAGGAAGCTCAAGAGTTCCACCTAGCAACATGCCCTGCTGGAACTGCAACAAACCAGGACATTGGGCAAGTAGTTGCCCATACCCAAAGAAGAACAACAATCAGAAGCAATCTAATGCAAATGCGCATCAAGGGCATGTGCATTATACTACTATAGAAGATGTTCCGTCAGGAGAAGTGGTCATTGCTGGTAAGTTCCTTGTAAACCAACACCCTGCAGTTGTTTTGTTCGATTCTGGAGCTTCGCATTCATTTATGAGTCAGACCTTTGCATCTGAGCATAATCAAAGGGTAGTTACTGTTGATAAGGGTGGTTATTGCATAAGTGCAGCTGGGAGTAATATCTCCACCAATCAGATAGTTAGAGATGTGCGCATCTCCATAAGTGGACGAGAGTATACTACAAACCTTGTAGTATTGCCAGGGTTAGGCATCGATGTCATTCTGGGCATGAAATGGATGAGTGGCCATGGAGTATTTATTGATACCTTCAGTAGGGTCGTCATGTTGAGGGAACCAAAGGGGAATGATTCTTTTCTAGTATCGCTCCCTAGAGTGGTTGACCTCCAAAATGTAGCCAATGCTATTCAAACCGCCCCTATTGCTGATGTTCCAGTGGTATGCGAGTTCCCAGATGTCTTTCCAGATGATTTGCCTGGCGTACCACTAGACAGAGATGTAGAGTTCAAGATTGAGCTAGTGCCTGGTACCGCACCCATCTCTAGAAGACCTTATAGAATGCCACCCAATGAGTTAGCAGAACTCAAGGTTCAGCTACAAGAACTCCTTGATAAGGGTCTCATTCGACCTAGTTCATCTCCGTGGGGTTGTCCAGCTCTTTTTGTGAAAAAGAAGGACAAGTCTTTGAGAATGTGTGTGGATTATCGGCCGCTTAATGCCGTAACAATCAAGAACAAGTACCCACTGCCGCGTATTGATATCTTGTTTGATCAGTTGTCAAAGGCGAAGGTGTTCTCCAAGATTGATTTGAGATCTGGGTATCATCAGATCAAAATTAGACCTGAAGATATACCTAAGACGGCTTTCTCAACCAGATACGGCTTGTACGAGTATCTCGTCATGTCCTTCGGATTGACGAATGCCCCTGCCCACTTCATGTATCTGATGAATTCAGTATTCATGCCCGAGCTTGACAAGTTTGTGGTTGTGTTTATTGATGACATCTTAGTATACTCTGAAAACGCAGAAGATCATGAAGAACATCTAAGGATCGTTTTGACTAGATTGCGGGAACATAAGCTATACGCCAAGTTCAGCAAATGTGAATTCTGGTTAACAAAAGTGCCTTTCTTAGGGCATGTGTTGTCTAAAGATGGGATTTCGGTTGATCCAACCAAGGTGCAAGAAGTCATGGATTGGAAGGCCCCGACTTCAGTTCATGAAGTTCGGAGTTTTCTTGGGTTAGCTGGTTACTACCGTCGCTTTATTCCTGATTTCTCCAAGATAGCCAAACCCATGACGAGATTGCTACAGAAGGATGAAAAGTTTGTGTGGTCACCAAAGTGCGAAGCTGCTTTTCACACTTTGAGAACTTTGTTAACTACTGCCCCTGTATTGGCGCAACCTGATATTGAGAAACCTTTTGATGTATTTTGTGATGCATCGGGTACCGGATTGGGATGTGTTCTGATGCAGGAAGGCCGAGTAATTGCTTATGCCTCCCGTCAGCTGAGGAAGCATGAAGTCAATTACCCGACCCATGATTTGGAATTGGCAGCCGTGGTTCATGCCTTAAAGATTTGGAGACACTATTTACTTGGCAATGTATGTCATGTGTATACAGATCACAAGAGTCTCAAGTATATTTTCACTCAACCTGAACTAAACATGCGACAGAGAAGATGGTTAGAGCTAATCAAGGATTATAATTTGGAAGTGCATTATCATCCTGGCAAGGCAAATGTTGTTGCAGATGCCTTGAGTCGGAAGCACCACTGTAATTCTCTGTTAGAGGACGGCTTTAATTTGTTGCACCCTGCTGTGTTGCACAATATCACTCTCAGTTGCTCTCTAGAAAGTCAGATCATCGAGGACCGCAGTTTATAGCACGTTTCTGGGAACACCTACACAAAGAGTTAGGCACCAACTTGGTTAGGAGCTCTGCTTATCATCCCCAGACAGCCGGACAAACGGAACGAGTGAATCAGATTCTGGAGGATATGTTACGCGCTTGCGTTATCTCTTCAAAAGGTTCATGGGAAAAATGGCTACCTTTAGCTGAGTTTTCCTATAATAATAGTTACCAAGAAAGCATAAAGATGGCTCCTTTTGAAGCTTTGTATGGTCGTAAATGCCGGACCCCTTTGAATTGGGTCGAACCCGGAACAGACAAGGGTTGAAGTAGTCCTGCAGGTTTCAAATGAACTGCTTTGACCCTACAACAAGTGTCACATCGAGCAACATAGGCTGCGATTTCCTTCTTCATTTTTGTCCACCAAAAACGAGTTTTCAAGTCTTGGTACATCTTGCTACTTCCAGGATGGATAGACAGTTTAGAGGAGTGTGACTCCTCCAAAATCCGGTTTCTAAGCTCTCGATCCTTTGGCACTACAAGCCTATCTTTAAACCATAGCACACCTCTTTCATCTATCCTGAAATGTTTGATTTCTTCCTCTTTCATCTTTCTTTTGATATGAAACACACCCACATCGGTTTTCTGTGACTCGATGATCTGACTTTCTAGAGAGCAACTGAGAGTGATATTGTGCAACACAGCAGGGTGCAACAAATTAAAGCCGTCCTCTAACAGAGAATTACAGTGGTGCTTCCGACTCAAGGCATCTGCAACAACATTTGCCTTGCCAGGATGATAATGCACTTCCAAATTATAATCCTTGATTAGCTCTAACCATCTTCTCTGTCGCATGTTTAGTTCAGGTTGAGTGAAAATATACTTGAGACTCTTGTGATCTGTATACACATGACATACATTGCCAAGTAAATAGTGTCTCCAAATCTTTAAGGCATGAACCACGGCTGCCAATTCCAAATCATGGGTCGGGTAATTGACTTCATGCTTCCTCAGCTGACGGGAGGCATAAGCAATTACTCGGCCTTCCTGCATCAGAACACATCCCAATCCGGTACCCGATGCATCACAAAATACATCAAAAGGTTTCTCAATATCAGGTTGCGCCAATACAGGGGCAGTAGTTAACAAAGTTCTCAAAGTGTGAAAAGCAGCTTCGCACTTTGGTGACCACACAAACTTTTCATCCTTCTGTAGCAATCTCGTCATGGGTTTGGCTATCTTGGAGAAATCAGGAATAAAGCGACGGTAGTAACCAGCTAACCCAAGAAAACTCCGAACTTCATGAACTGAAGTCGGGGCCTTCCAATCCATGACTTCTTGCACCTTGGTTGGATCAACCGAAATCCCATCTTTAGACAACACATGCCCTAAGAAAGGCACTTTTGTTAACCAGAATTCACATTTGCTGAACTTGGCGTATAGCTTATGTTCCCGCAATCTAGTCAAAACGATCCTTAGATGTTCTTCATGATCTTCTGCGTTTTCAGAGTATACTAAGATGTCATCAATAAACACAACCACAAACTTGTCAAGCTCGGGCATGAATACTGAATTCATCAGATACATGAAGTGGGCAGGGGCATTCGTCAATCCGAAGGACATGACGAGATACTCGTACAAGCCGTATCTGGTTGAGAAAGCCGTCTTAGGTATATCTTCAGGTCTAATTTTGATCTGATGATACCCAGATCTCAAATCAATCTTGGAGAACACCTTCGCCTTTGACAACTGATCAAACAAGATATCAATACGCGGCAGTGGGTACTTGTTCTTGATTGTTACGGCATTAAGCGGCCGATAATCCACACACATTCTCAAAGACTTGTCCTTCTTTTTCACAAAAAGAGCTGGACAACCCCACGGAGATGAACTAGGTCGAATGAGACCCTTATCAAGGAGTTCTTGTAGCTGAACCTTGAGTTCTGCTAACTCATTGGGTGGCATTCTATAAGGTCTTCTAGAGATGGGTGCGGTACCAGGCACTAGCTCAATCTTGAACTCTACATCTCTGTCTAGTGGTACGCCAGGCAAATCATCTGGAAAGACATCTGGGAACTCGCATACCACTGGAACATCAGCAATAGGGGCGGTTTGAATAGCATTGGCTACATTTTGGAGGTCAACCACTCTAGGGAGCGATACTAGAAAAGAATCATTCCCCTTTGGTTCCCTCAACATGACGACCCTACTGAAGGTATCAATAAATACTCCATGGCCACTCATCCATTTCATGCCCAGAATGACATCGATGCCTAACCCTGGCAATACTACAAGGTTTGTAGTATACTCTCGTCCACTTATGGAGATGCGCACATCTCTAACTATCTGATTGGTGGAGATATTACTCCCAGCTGCACTTATGCAATAACCACCCTTATCAACAGTAACTACCCTTTGATTATGCTCAGATGCAAAGGTCTGACTCATAAATGAATGCGAAGCTCCAGAATCGAACAAAACAACTGCAGGGTGTTGGTTTACAAGGAACTTACCAGCAATGACCACTTCTCCTGACGGAACATCTTCTATAGTAGTATAATGCACATGCCCTTGATGCGCATTTGCATTAGATTGCTTCTGATTGTTGTTCTTCTTTGGGTATGGGCAACTACTTGCCCAATGTCCTGGTTTGTTGCAGTTCCAGCAGGGCATGTTGCTAGGTGGAACTCTTGAGCTTCCTTGCCCAGTGCTGCCTTTGGGCAAAGCAACAGAAAAGGCCTTGCGATATACTTTCTGGCTTTGACTGGTCTGCGCTTTCTTCTGGGGTGGCCGGAATCGTGGAGTAGGTGGACGGAACTGGGGTCTTGCTATAACAGAAGCTTTAGCTTGTGATATTCCTGCTTCATAGGCTCTCTTACGGCTTTTAGATGCTGAATAGATGTTATTTTGGTTCTCTTGAGTAAGAGCATCACTAACAAATGCATTGAAGGTGGCACTCTTATTGTTAGCCAATGTCTTCATCAGCTTGGGACTAAGTCCTCTTTTGAAGCTAGCAATCTTCTTTCCATCAGTGTTCACGAACTCGGTAGCATATCTTGACAGGTTGTTAAAGGCATGCAAATATTCAGTAAGGCTCTTGGTGCCTTACGTCAATCTCATGAACTCAGTATGCTTCATGCTCAAAAGACCCGGGGGAATATAATGTCCTCTAAAAGCCTCCTTGAATTCAGTCCAAGTGATCCGAGCATCCTCAGGCAGGGTGGATCGATGATGACTCCACCAAATACCTGCAGGTCCTTGCAATTGATGGGCAGCATATTCCGTCTTTAACTCTTCTGTCAAGTGGAGTAGACGGAACTTCTGTTCAATAGTGTTTAGCCATTCATCTGCCTGCAGAGGTTCTTCCGCCTCTTTAAAGAGCGGGGGTCTAGTGTCGAGGAAGTCTTTGAAATCGCTGTACTGGTTCGGCGCAGGTCCTTGACGAATCTGGCGACCATCGCGGTTGGCTAGCTGACGCATAGCCTCCGCCATCATGCGTTGACTTTCGACGACTGTCTGCATCATCTCTATCGGGGTGGGTGGTGGCGGAGGAGGTGGTGGTTCCTCATCCCCAGCACCACGACCACGACGAAGGTTATACGCCATCTGCAAAATGCATAGCCACTGAGCACTGATGATGTGGAAAAACTTGTAGATGAATTGTGTAATCATGCCAAACTGACTTCATTGGAAAGAATGAATTCATACAGCAAACAGAGACACAATAATTCATCACAACCACACAACACCATCAAGCACATCAATTGATGCAGCGATGCAATATACTTAGCATCAACGAAAAATTGGCCGTCAACTAACACAGAATTGATTAAAAGCTCACTAACATGGAGCATGAGCAAGTCCAAACGACCACATCCAAGCCATTGAGGTTTCAACGGATACAAGGGATAACATAAAGTTCAATGTTACATCCCAAGATTAACCTACTACAAGGCCACTCGACCATGCATAAGGGTCAACAAAAGACTAGCTCTAGAGCCTTATCGAACCAGTGAGCTAAACTATGCATCGTTCTCTGAATCAGTGTCGAAGATCTCCCCTCCATTTTCATCATTGGCTGGTTCGAATTCTTCATCTTCTTCTAGGGGAACATCTTCAGGTCCATTAATCTCAATGCCATCACCTTCTTCAGCCATGATGACATCAGATCCCATCTCCTCATCATCATCGTGAGGAAGGAGAGGATGGAGCTGATTGTGTAGCAAATGAACCTCCTCATGAAGGTGCTCATTGTACTCTTCCGCAGCTGCTAACTGCTGCTCAAGGTCATTTTGCCGGGCTCTCAGGATATTTTCTTCGTGCCAGGCTTCATTCCGCTGGTTCATCACATGAATCAACATTCGCTCACAGTTGCGATGAGCAACTGTTAACCTCTGAACCTCGAGCGTTTCCTGATCACGCTCCTGCGTAACTCGCTCCAAACGTCGCTGGATCGCATTTCTCTCGGTCATCACTTGAGCCAACTCAGCCCTTAGCCTTTCCTCCACAGTAGGCTCAGGACGGGGCTCCCGAGGTGCTAACTGGCGGCGAGGGACCCTACCTCCGGTGGACTTCTGAGCAGTGATCCTGGTGCGGGCCATCTGTAGAAACGGGGGTGACGTGAGGGAGGGACTAATTTAGAGATACTAAATTCTTAATTAGTCAAGATAATCAAATCTTTTAAGGGAGGGAGGAAATGCAAGAATGCAAGGCATGCTTAAACATGATGCATGTACGTTCCGTACGTCCTCACAAATCTTAGTAAAACGAGATTTACATTTCTAGCGATATACACAGTGGCATACATACGTTCTCTCATTATTGGTAACTAACCGGGCTACCCGTTTCGTTGTTAGTGTACCTGTAGAAGAATTCATTTCAGCCCACCCGCAACACATATGCGAATCGGGAATAGTAAACTAAGTACTTCCATACATATGCATCCCGATGCATATATACTTCTGTACCAATCTACCCGAATATCCTAGTAATCCCCACAATTAAGTACTTCTATATGTATACGTGTGAAGACATATACATACATCAGTAACCAAAACTACCTCTCCCCTAGACCGACGGTTGGACGGTCATGCTCTCACAACTCACACTCACCTGGGCGTAGAGGTATATTGATCCATACATTACCATTCAATCGAATGGCATCCATACAATAGCACGCCGTATGGACAACGAAAAGAAAAATTGCAAAAACGTGAACCCCCAAGTTAGTCTTACATTAAGCCACCTATAGTCCTTAATTGGGCATAAAGGATATGACCACTGGCATCTGTAGAATTAAAATTTTTGCTTTGAATTCCCCTTTAAAGACAACTAACAGTTGTCAAAATAAGTTTTGTAAAACAAACGCCTTTGTTTTAATTACACATGTGAAAAGTTTAACGCTGAACCTGCTCCGATGCCAGCTGTAACAGAACCGTCCAATTTATAAGAGCACAAGTACAATAGCAATCACCGAAATGATCAAACCGTCATACTTGAGCCCATATAAACCCGGTAGTCCGATGAAATCACGAGGGACTTCAAACCAACCAACAACAAGCCAAGATCGTACATAGTCCAGCGTAACCGATCACATGTTACAACACAGGTTCACAAATAGTTCGCAAGGAGCTTACAACCATCGGAGTGAACATAAGGTTATTACAAACCAAGTTCAAGTAGCGGAAGTAAAGTAGTTTCGAAAACACAACACACTTAGTTCAATTACAAGCCAGTTCACTGATCACATTCCCGCAAAAGCAGCATAGAAAAGAGATCTGAGATCGACCATGCCCCATGGTCTAGTCCGCATCCACAGCAGGATGAAGGCAAGTCTTGCAGTACCCATGGTACACCATGTCATCTGCAACAAGAGGGAATAAACCCTGAGTACGGGAATGTACTCAGCTAGACTTACCCGTCATAAACCAAAATAAGGTGACACCAAGGAGTATGCAAGGCTTTTCTTTGTGGAGCTGGCTTGTAATTGAACTAAGTGTGTTGTGTTTTCGAAACTACTTTACTTCCGCTACTTGAACTTGGTTTGTAATAACCTTATGTTCACTCCGATGGTTGTAAGCTCCTTGCGAACTATTTGTGAACCTGTGTTGTAACATGTGATCGGTTACGCTGGACTATGTACGATCTTGGCTTGTTGTTGGTTGGTTTGAAGTCCCTCGTGATTTCATCGGACTACCGGGTTTATATGGGCTCAAGTATGACGGTTTGATCATTTCGGTGATTGCTATTGTACTTGTGCTCTTATAAATTGGACGGTTCTGTTACAGCTGGCATCGGAGCAGGTTCAGCGTTAAACTTTTCACATGTGTAATTAAAACAAAGGCGTTTGTTTTACAAAACTTATTTTGACAACTGTTAGTTGTCTTTAAAGGGGAATTCAAAGCAAAAATTTTAATTCTACAGATGCCAGTGGTCATATCCTTTATGCCCAATTAAGGACTATAGGTGGCTTAATGTAAGACTAACTTGGGGGTTCACGTTTTTGCAATTTTTCTTTTCGTTGTCCATACGGCGTGCTATTGTATGGATGCCATTCGATTGAATGGTAATGTATGGATCAATATACCTCTACGCCCAGGTGAGTGTGAGTTGTGAGAGCATGACCGTCCAACCGTCGGTCTAGGGGAGAGGTAGTTTTGGTTACTGATGTATGTATATGTCTTCACACGTATACATATAGAAGTACTTAATTGTGGGGATTACTAGGATATTCGGGTAGATTGGTACAGAAGTATATATGCATCGGGATGCATATGTATGGAAGTACTTAGTTTACTATTCCCGATTCGCATATGTGTTGCGGGTGGGCTGAAATGAATTCTTCTACAGGTACACTAACAACGAAACGGGTAGCCCGGTTAGTTACCAATAATGAGAGAACGTATGTATGCCACTGTGTATATCGCTAGAAATGTAAATCTCGTTTTACTAAGATTTGTGAGGACGTACGGAACGTACATGCATCATGTTTAAGCATGCCTTGCATTCTTGCATTTCCTCCCTCCCTTAAAAGATTTGATTATCTTGACTAATTAAGAATTTAGTATCTCTAAATTAGTCCCTCCCTCACGTCACCCCCGTTTCTACAGATGGCCCGCACCAGGATCACTGCTCAGAAGTCCACCGGAGGTAGGGTCCCTCGCCGCCAGTTAGCACCTCGGGAGCCCCGTCCTGAGCCTACTGTGGAGGAAAGGCTAAGGGCTGAGTTGGCTCAAGTGATGACCGAGAGAAATGCGATCCAGCGACGTTTGGAGCGAGTTACGCAGGAGCGTGATCAGGAAACGCTCGAGGTTCAGAGGTTAACAGTTGCTCATCGCAACTGTGAGCGAATGTTGATTCATGTGATGAACCAGCGGAATGAAGCCTGGCACGAAGAAAATATCCTGAGAGCCCGGCAAAATGACCTTGAGCAGCAGTTAGCAGCTGCGGAAGAGTACAATGAGCACCTTCATGAGGAGGTTCATTTGCTACACAATCAGCTCCATCCTCTCCTTCCTCACGATGATGATGAGGAGATGGGATCTGATGTCATCATGGCTGAAGAAGGTGATGGCATTGAGATTAATGGACCTGAAGATGTTCCCCTAGAAGAAGATGAAGAATTCGAACCAGCCAATGATGAAAATGGAGGGGAGATCTTCGACACTGATTCAGAGAACGATGCATAGTTTAGCTCACTGGTTCGATAAGGCTCTAGAGCTAGTCTTTTGTTGACCCTTATGCATGGTCGAGTGGCCTTGTAGTAGGTTAATCTTGGGATGTAACATTGAACTTTATGTTATCCCTTGTATCCGTTGAAACCTCAATGGCTTGGATGTGGTCGTTTGGACTTGCTCATGCTCCATGTTAGTGAGCTTTTAATCAATTCTGTGTTAGTTGACGGCCAATTTTTCGTTGATGCTAAGTATATTGCATCGCTGCATCAATTGATGTGCTTGATGGTGTTGTGTGGTTGTGATGAATTATTGTGTCTCTGTTTGCTGTATGAATTCATTCTTTCCAATGAAGTCAGTTTGGCATGATTACACAATTCATCTACAAGTTTTTCCACATCATCAGTGCTCAGTGGCTATGCATTTTGCAGATGGCGTATAACCTTCGTCGTGGTCGTGGTGCTGGGGATGAGGAACCACCACCTCCTCCGCCACCACCCACCCCGATAGAGATGATGCAGACAGTCGTCGAAAGTCAACGCATGATGGCGGAGGCTATGCGTCAGCTAGCCAACCGCGATGGTCGCCAGATTCGTCAAGGACCTGCGCCGAACCAGTACAGCGATTTCAAAGACTTCCTCGACACTAGACCCCCGCTCTTTAAAGAGGCGGAAGAACCTCTGCAGGCAGATGAATGGCTAAACACTATTGAACAGAAGTTCCGTCTACTCCACTTGACAGAAGAGCTAAAGACGGAATATGCTGCCCATCAATTGCAAGGACCTGCAGGTATTTGGTGGAGTCATCATCGATCCACCCTGCCTGAGGATGCTCGGATCACTTGGACTGAATTCAAGGAGGCTTTTAGAGGACATTATATTCCCCCGGGTCTTTTGAGCATGAAGCATACTGAGTTCATGAGATTGACGTAAGGCACCAAGAGCCTTACTGAATATTTGCATGCCTTTAACAACCTGTCAAGATATGCTACCGAGTTCGTGAACACTGATGGAAAGAAGATTGCTAGCTTCAAAAGAGGACTTAGTCCCAAGCTGATGAAGACATTGGCTAACAATAAGAGTGCCACCTTCAATGCATTTGTTAGTGATGCTCTTACTCAAGAGAACCAAAATAACATCTATTCAGCATCTAAAAGCCGTAAGAGAGCCTATGAAGCAGGAATATCACAAGCTAAAGCTTCTGTTATAGCAAGACCCCAGTTCCGTCCACCTACTCCACGATTCCGGCCACCCCAGAAGAAAGCGCAGACCAGTCAAAGCCAGAAAGTATATCGCAAGGCCTTTTCTGTTGCTTTGCCCAAAGGCAGCACTGGGCAAGGAAGCTCAAGAGTTCCACCTAGCAACATGCCCTGCTGGAACTGCAACAAACCAGGACATTGGGCAAGTAGTTGCCCATACCCAAAGAAGAACAACAATCAGAAGCAATCTAATGCAAATGCGCATCAAGGGCATGTGCATTATACTACTATAGAAGATGTTCCGTCAGGAGAAGTGGTCATTGCTGGTAAGTTCCTTGTAAACCAACACCCTGCAGTTGTTTTGTTCGATTCTGGAGCTTCGCATTCATTTATGAGTCAGACCTTTGCATCTGAGCATAATCAAAGGGTAGTTACTGTTGATAAGGGTGGTTATTGCATAAGTGCAGCTGGGAGTAATATCTCCACCAATCAGATAGTTAGAGATGTGCGCATCTCCATAAGTGGACGAGAGTATACTACAAACCTTGTAGTATTGCCAGGGTTAGGCATCGATGTCATTCTGGGCATGAAATGGATGAGTGGCCATGGAGTATTTATTGATACCTTCAGTAGGGTCGTCATGTTGAGGGAACCAAAGGGGAATGATTCTTTTCTAGTATCGCTCCCTAGAGTGGTTGACCTCCAAAATGTAGCCAATGCTATTCAAACCGCCCCTATTGCTGATGTTCCAGTGGTATGCGAGTTCCCAGATGTCTTTCCAGATGATTTGCCTGGCGTACCACTAGACAGAGATGTAGAGTTCAAGATTGAGCTAGTGCCTGGTACCGCACCCATCTCTAGAAGACCTTATAGAATGCCACCCAATGAGTTAGCAGAACTCAAGGTTCAGCTACAAGAACTCCTTGATAAGGGTCTCATTCGACCTAGTTCATCTCCGTGGGGTTGTCCAGCTCTTTTTGTGAAAAAGAAGGACAAGTCTTTGAGAATGTGTGTGGATTATCGGCCGCTTAATGCCGTAACAATCAAGAACAAGTACCCACTGCCGCGTATTGATATCTTGTTTGATCAGTTGTCAAAGGCGAAGGTGTTCTCCAAGATTGATTTGAGATCTGGGTATCATCAGATCAAAATTAGACCTGAAGATATACCTAAGACGGCTTTCTCAACCAGATACGGCTTGTACGAGTATCTCGTCATGTCCTTCGGATTGACGAATGCCCCTGCCCACTTCATGTATCTGATGAATTCAGTATTCATGCCCGAGCTTGACAAGTTTGTGGTTGTGTTTATTGATGACATCTTAGTATACTCTGAAAACGCAGAAGATCATGAAGAACATCTAAGGATCGTTTTGACTAGATTGCGGGAACATAAGCTATACGCCAAGTTCAGCAAATGTGAATTCTGGTTAACAAAAGTGCCTTTCTTAGGGCATGTGTTGTCTAAAGATGGGATTTCGGTTGATCCAACCAAGGTGCAAGAAGTCATGGATTGGAAGGCCCCGACTTCAGTTCATGAAGTTCGGAGTTTTCTTGGGTTAGCTGGTTACTACCGTCGCTTTATTCCTGATTTCTCCAAGATAGCCAAACCCATGACGAGATTGCTACAGAAGGATGAAAAGTTTGTGTGGTCACCAAAGTGCGAAGCTGCTTTTCACACTTTGAGAACTTTGTTAACTACTGCCCCTGTATTGGCGCAACCTGATATTGAGAAACCTTTTGATGTATTTTGTGATGCATCGGGTACCGGATTGGGATGTGTTCTGATGCAGGAAGGCCGAGTAATTGCTTATGCCTCCCGTCAGCTGAGGAAGCATGAAGTCAATTACCCGACCCATGATTTGGAATTGGCAGCCGTGGTTCATGCCTTAAAGATTTGGAGACACTATTTACTTGGCAATGTATGTCATGTGTATACAGATCACAAGAGTCTCAAGTATATTTTCACTCAACCTGAACTAAACATGCGACAGAGAAGATGGTTAGAGCTAATCAAGGATTATAATTTGGAAGTGCATTATCATCCTGGCAAGGCAAATGTTGTTGCAGATGCCTTGAGTCGGAAGCACCACTGTAATTCTCTGTTAGAGGACGGCTTTAATTTGTTGCACCCTGCTGTGTTGCACAATATCACTCTCAGTTGCTCTCTAGAAAGTCAGATCATCGAGTCACAGAAAACCGATGTGGGTGTGTTTCATATCAAAAGAAAGATGAAAGAGGAAGAAATCAAACATTTCAGGATATTGTGCAACACAGCAGGGTGCAACAAATTAAAGCCGTCCTCTAACAGAGAATTACAGTGGTGCTTCCGACTCAAGGCATCTGCAACAACATTTGCCTTGCCAGGATGATAATGCACTTCCAAATTATAATCCTTGATTAGCTCTAACCATCTTCTCTGTCGCATGTTTAGTTCAGGTTGAGTGAAAATATACTTGAGACTCTTGTGATCTGTATACACATGACATACATTGCCAAGTAAATAGTGTCTCCAAATCTTTAAGAGGAGAAAG
>JAHUYU010003057.1:0-20318 GCA_030439765.1 Tripidium arundinaceum | reverse complement strand
GAGCCGGTTGCAAGCTAGATCGAAAAAGCATTTTGGGGACATGTCAATTCCTTAGACGGTCCCTAATGTCTTGGAGTTCTAAAAAGCAAAATTGTGTAGCCCTTTCCACCACCGAGGCCGAATATATTGCAGCCGGTGCATGTTGTGCTCAACTACTTTGGATGAGGCAAACCCTTCGTGATTTCGGATGTCACTTTACCAAAATCCCACTCTTATGTGACAATGAAAGTGCCATAAAGCTTGCAAACAATCCCATAAGCCACACAAGAACCAAACATATTGACATCCGACATCATTTCTTGAGAGACCACGAAACCAAAGGAGATATCGAAATCCGCCATGTGAGCATCGAAAAACAACTAGCTGATATCTTCACTAAGCCTCTCGATGAGTCAAGGTTGCTTTGCATAGTGAGCTAAATATATTTGATTCTCATAATGTGGTTTGAAATGTAGCACACCTTTGATTGATCAACTAGTATCTAGATAAAAAGGTTTGCAAAAGTTAATATATATGTGTTTGAAAATGTTTATCAAATGAACTTGCATATTATGGTCATTGCCTGTAATGCTTATCTGTTACTGGTCATAATATGTGATGGAGTCTTGGTCCCGATCTTCATGATGTAGGATCAAGGTCTTGATAACTAGCCGAAGAACGGCCAATAACTTGCTGCAAGCAGCGATAACTAGTGCAACCTGACGACGTGCACAAGAAGCCAACCACCGTCTCTATACGGTAGCCTGAACCAAGGATTCGCCCAACCACACTCTCAAAGAAACCAACCTACGCAACCTGGAATCGATGGACCAGGAGCACGGATTGGGTGCCGATGACGCGGCCGCTTCTGTAATCTCCGCGAAGGAAAACACAAGAGCTAAGGGGTAGAGATCTCTCTTTGGATTTGTTAGCACACAGCTGAACAAAGGGGTTCGTATTTCGATTATCAAAAGTCTTTCATTGCTATGAAGCAATGGAGTATTTATACAAGGAACAACCCTCCTTGATAAGTGAAAACACGAAATGGAAATGAAAAGATAGACTATGTGAAAGGGTCTCTACGAAATCAGCTTCTGGAGAGTTTCCGCGTGGCTGTTGGTCTTCGGTGCAGTCTTCAGTGTTTAGGCAATAACTCCACCTTGGAAGCTTCAAATGACGTGCGGCTGGATGCGTTGGAAAGCTAACTTGATAAGCTTTCACACCATGTATAGTATGCATCTCAAAACTTTGTAGAATGATACAGTTTTACATGGAAACTTTAGCTTCATGCAGACTATTGAGCTTCTGACCAGTATGCACTAAAACTGGTCGGCGCCATAAGGGTTTCTCCAAACTGGTCAGGGTTGGTGTCATTGGAAACTAGACTTCAAGAGATTTCCAACAAGTACCCATTGGCCTTCATAGCTTTTGGGAATCAAAAGTTATGATTATTTCTTTCAGACTGTTCTGCAGGACTGGACGAATTCGAATGTGGTTCTTCTTTGTATTCGTCGCCTTGTGTGTTCTTGTCATCCTCCTTGGTAAACCTGAGTAATAGCATTGTACTCAACTTAGGCAGTATATAATTCTCATTAATATGTAAATGAGCTTCACAAAGTAGCGCGTTCACCTCTTGTTGTAGTTCCTTTGCCTGATTACGTGTAATTGGTCCTTTAAAGACTTGGGCTGGTGTAGTTGTGCTCGGCATGGTCGGTGTGGAGGTCGACGATGTCGGAGTAGAGGTCGGCGATGTCGGAGAAGAGGTTGGTGAGGTCTGCGAGGAGGTCGCCGAGGTCTGCATGGTTGGGATGTCCTCATCAATATGTCAGTGATATGTGTCCATGTCCATTATAAATAGCGCTATTTGGTTAGTAGCTAACCCCTACTGTTTGCAGGATGCGGCAGTGTCGCACATACCCACCGCAGTGTCGCGCTGCGGCAATGCCGGTCGTGTGGAAGTGCCGCACTTTGAATTTGCAACTGGCAAATGGACCGCAACAGCAGTTACCGTGGGGGCCACATCCTTTACTCTTATCCCCTCTGGCCCTGCAGTAACTCTCTCTCTCTCTCTCTCTCTCTCTCTCTCTCTCTCTTCTCTCTCTCTCTCTCTCTCCCAATGCGCCGCGCCTGCTCTCTCTCTCTCTCTCGCGCAGTCGCCTGCGCCATCGCCCTACTGCAGTGCCACCTTTTGGTGGTGCCGCTCCACCCGCCGGCTCTTTCTTGTGTCGCCGGTGGACGCTGAAGCTCGTGGGCAGAGCCATTTCCCTTCTCCTTTCCCAATCCTTGGATCCCACAGATGTCGTCCGGAGGAGATGATGAGAGGAGGATAAAGAGAAGGTTTGATCCAGACGCTCCAAGGCAGAAACAGCCTTCTCGCCATGGCAGTGGCCGAGGAGGACTAGTTAGCAGAGGTGCCAGTGCTAGTAGCAGCAGTGGGGCAGCTGGCCGTGGAGGAGCTGTCAAAGGCAGGGCGAGCACAGAGGAGCAGATCTGGCAAGAGCTTGCACTTCAGATGGCTGGCCGTGTCGTTCCTCCTGACGCGTGCCCGGCCACACCACCAAACATCGAGGAGTACGACTCGTCTTACATAGTGCCGTACTCTGAGGATGTTGTGGAGAGGTGACCTCAAGACACCAGGCAGCACATAGCCATCAGCTATGTGAATCAGCATAAATCAGTGGAGAATCAGAGCAATGAGGATCCTTATAGTGTGCCCAAAGATAACGGAGTTGACTATAGGTTCTGGAACGTGTTCCATTCAGATTTCTATGCCTCAGTCATATTCAACTCCAAGAAATCCAAGTTTGTGAAGATGCAGTACATTGATTGGGAGCACCTAGAGGCAAAGAAGGATCCTGAGTTTGATAGAGCCATAGGTGCTTGTGACAGGTTTGGGCTCTCTGACCTGATGGCGTGCCAGTATAACTGGAACATTGAGGTGCTGGCACAGTTTCATGCCACCTACTATTGTGATGTCCTCAGGGATGAGATTTACTGGATGATTGAGGGGAGGCACTACAAGATTGACTCTGTGACCTTCAGTCGCTCGCTTGGCTTTGGAGAGCAGGAGAGGGGCTTCTCAGAGATTCATGATGAGCGTCGTGCTGAGATCAGGGAGATTGCATACATGTATGTTGATAGGCGTGCTGCAGATGGGAAGGTGGAGGGCTTGAAGGCATATTTCTATATCCTGAACAATTTGTTCAGCCACACCATAAATCCCAAGGATGGAGCTACATCAGACTTGAATGGCTATGTGAGGAATGTGCTTGCTAGGATGGCACCCGGTGGGGACAAATTCAATGTTCCTCGCTTCATGTGGAATGAGCTTCAGTATGCAACAAATGATGCAAGGAAGGGGCTGCCATATTGTTGGCATTTCTTAGCGTCGTCACCAAGAATAGAGGTAGGATCCATCCCCGGCAACGGCGCCAGAAATGCCTGTTGGCATTTCCTAGCATCACTGCCCGAAAAGGCAATGACACTAGAGAATGTCAACCGGTAAATCTTAACGATTACAGATTTAACTCCGCAAGCGCACGGAAATACCGTTGTAGCATTTCACCCGGAAGTATTTCAAGGTATCGTTATTTATATTTTCCCAAAGGAAGGCATGGTGTAAGGGGTCTAGTATGGATATGAACAAGATAACATGATTGCAAAGATAAACCAAATGCTTACCCTCCTTTTATACATAAAGGAGGTCGGTTAGGGGTGACATAAAATAGGAAACTAGCCTACACCGCCTCTACATGTCGGCATGCAACCGCCAGAGAAAGGTGGGCCCGAGGGGCGCCAGTGGCGGTGTGGCCGCACCCCTGGTGCGGCCGCACCCTGGCCCGCTTCTCTCGCCACCGCCTTTCTCTAGTGGGCTTTTGGTTGGACCAGGGTTGCCTCCACGTAGGTGTTCGGCCCAAATTTTGCATGAAGGTGGGCCTTTGCTTGACTCCTTGGTATATGATCTGCGTTACGCTTTCTCTGTTGGCGTATTTTGATCCTTATTCCACTGTATTTTGGTATAGTCTCTGCAAAATAATAAGCTTCCAATACAAGTGGAACTTTGTCAATAGTAAATGCATATGTGTCAAAAGTATGTTCATTTCTCCTGCTTTTGGACATTAATTGGCGGTCGGATATGGTCGTTTGTGACCGCCAACAAATCCCCCAAGCTTAACCTTTGCTCGTCCCGAGCAAATAGCTAAGTACTTGGTTGATGATCAGGAATTGCTACTATGCCGTTATAATTGCACAAGTGCCATGTTTATAACAAAGTGTTCTTCCGCAATTCAAATAAGTTGGCATTTTTATCCACCCTTTACCTTGATCCTTGTGGGGCGTATAGCTTTTCCAAGTTCTTGGGTGGTTGCAAGATAGAATGATTAGAACAGAATCACCAATCATTCATTCTTTGATTAACCATCTATCCGGAGGTTTTATGAATTTTGTAAAACAAAAGTAAGTTCCTCAAATGATTCTCTTGATCGCTCAATGTGTATGAAACCTCACCAAGGCATTTGGTATGTTGCCTCCTTTTTCATAACCTACCACTAAGGCTTTTGAGTGGAGTTTTGGGTAAGTATAAAAATGAGGCATACTTGCATCACATATTTTACTAAGTCAAAAACCGGACCACAAGGAGATGCAAGTCATACACTTTGATCAAGACGTGCAAGTGTGTGGAGATGGATCATATGTTATTTTTGTACTCCTTTTTTTTGATGAGCACTACTTGATACAGGGGCACCATTTGAAATATGACGATGCAGGGAACCTAGTATTTTTCTTCCCGGGATATACAAATGAGATCCCGCTCCCTAACCCGGGATTCTCTTTCTATACATCCCCGTCACTCACCTTCACTCTTGTCGAACAAGAGGAAGCACGCAGGAGTTCTGTTTCTCGCAGGGGAACAAGAAGCAGGCCTAGAGACGAAGCTGGCAGCTCTCAACAGCCACCGACACCAACACCAACACAACTGGTGCCGTTGCCGGGGATGGATCCTACCTCTATTCTTGGTGACGACGCTAAGAAATGCCAACAATATGGCAGCCCCTTCCTTGCATCATTTGTTGCATACTGAAGCTCATTCCACATGAAGCGAGGAACATTGAATTTGTCCCCACCGGGTGCCATCCTAGCAAGCACATTCCTCACATAGCCATTCAAGTCTGATGTAGCTCCATCCTTGGGATTTATGGTGTGGCTGAACAAATTGTTCAGGATATAGAAATATGCCTTCAAGCCCTCCACCTTCCCATCTGCAGCACGCCTATCAACATACATGTATGCAATCTCCCTGATCTCAGCACGACGCTCATCATGAATCTCTGAGAAGCCCCTCTCCTGCTCTCCAAAGCCAAGCGAGCGACTGAAGGTCACAGAGTCAATCTTGTAGTGCCTCCCCTCAATCATCCAGTAAATCTCATCCCTGAGGACATCACAATAGTAGGTGGCATGAAACTGTGCCAGCACCTCAATGTTCCAGTTATACTGGCACGCCATCAGGTCAGAGAGCCCAAACCTGTCACAAGCACCTATGGCTCTATCAAACTCAGGATCCTTCTTTGCCTCTAGGTGCTCCCAATCAATGTACTGCATCTTCACAAACTTGGATTTCTTGGAGTTGAATATGACTGAGGCATAGAAATCTGAATGGAACACGTTCCAGAACCTATAGTCAACTCCGTTATCTTTGGGCACACTATAAGGATCCTCATTGCTCTGATTCTCCACTGATTTATGCTGATTCACATAGCTGATGGCTATGTGCTGCCTGGTGTCTTGAGGTCACCTCTCCACAACATCCTCAGAGTACGGCACTATGTAAGACGAGTCGTACTCCTCGATGTTTGGTGGTGTGGCCGGGCACGCGTCAGGAGGAACGACACGGCCAGCCATCTGAAGTGCAAGCTCTTGCCAGATCTGCTCCTCTGTGCTCGCCCTGCCTTTGACAGCTCCTCCACGGCCAGCTGCCCCACTGCTGCTACTAGCACTGGCACCTCTGCTAACTAGTCCTCCTCGGCCACTGCCATGGCGAGAAGGCTGTTTCTGCCTTGGAGCGTCTGGATCAAACCTTCTCTTTATCCTCCTCTCATCATCTCCTCCGGACGACATCTGTGGGATCCAAGGATTGGGAAAGGAGAAGGGAAATGGCTCTGCCCACGAGCTTCAGCGTCCACCGGCGACACAAGAAAGAGCCGGCGGGTGGAGCGGCACCACCAAAAGGTGGCACTGCAGTAGGGCGATGGCGCAGGCGACTGCGCGAGAGAGAGAGAGAGCAGGCGCGGCGCATTGGGAGAGAGAGAGAGAGAGAGAAGAGAGAGAGAGAGAGAGAGAGAGAGAGAGAGAGAGAGTTACTGCAGGGCCAGAGGGGATAAGAGTAAAGGATGTGGCCCCCACGGTAACTGCTGTTGCGGTCCATTTGCCAGTTGCAAATTCAAAGTGCGGCACTTCCACACGACCGGCATTGCCGCAGCGCGACACTGCGGTGGGTATGTGCGACACTGCCGCATCCTGCAAACAGTAGGGGTTAGCTACTAACCAAATAGCGCTATTTATAATGGACATGGACACATATCACTGACATATTGATGAGGACATCCCAACCATGCAGACCTCGGCGACCTCCTCGCAGACCTCACCAACCTCTTCTCCGACATCGCCGACCTCTACTCCGACATCGTCGACCTCCACACCGACCATGCCGAGCACAACTACACCAGCCCAAGTCTTTAAAGGACCAATTACACGTAATCAGGCAAAGGAACTACAACAAGAGGTGAACGCGCTACTTTGTGAAGCTCATTTACATATTAATGAGAATTATATACTGCCTAAGTTGAGTACAATGCTATTACTCAGGTTTACCAAGGAGGATGACAAGAACACACAAGGCGACGAATACAAAGAAGAACCACATTCGAATTCGTCCAGTCCTGCAGAACAGTCTGAAAGAAATAATCATAACTTTTGATTCCCAAAAGCTATGAAGGCCAATGGGTACTTGTTGGAAATCTCTTGAAGTCTAGTTTCCAATGACACCAACCCTGACCAGTTTGGAGAAACCCTTATGGCGCCGACCAGTTTTAGTGCATACTGGTCAGAAGCTCAATAGTCTGCATGAAGCTAAAGTTTCCATGTAAAACTGTATCATTCTACAAAGTTTTGAGATGCATACTATACATGGTGTGAAAGCTTATCAAGTTAGCTTTCCAACGCATCCAGCCGCACGTCATTTGAAGCTTCCAAGGTGGAGTTATTGCCTAAACACTGAAGACTGCACCGAAGACCAACAGCCACGCGGAAACTCTCCAGAAGCTGATTTCGTAGAGACCCTTTCACATAGTCTATCTTTTCATTTCCATTTCGTGTTTTCACTTATCAAGGAGGGTTGTTCCTTGTATAAATACTCCATTGCTTCATAGCAATGAAAGACTTTTGATAATCGAAATACGAACCCCTTTGTTCAGCTGTGTGCTAACAAATCCAAAGAGAGATCTCTACCCCTTAGCTCTTGTGTTTTCCTTCGCGGAGATTACAGAAGCGGCCGCGTCATCGGCACCCAATCCGTGCTCCTGGTCCATCGATTCCAGGTTGCGTAGGTTGGTTTCTTTGAGAGTGTGGTTGGGCGAATCCTTGGTTCAGGCTACCGTATAGAGACGGTGGTTGGCTTCTTGTGCACGTCGTCAGGTTGCACTAGTTATCGCTGCTTGCAGCAAGTTATTGGCCGTTCTTCGGCTAGTTATCAAGACCTTGATCCTACATCATGAAGATCGGGACCAAGACTCCATCACATATTATGACCAGTAACAGATAAGCATTACAGGCAATGACCATAATATGCAAGTTCATTTGATAAACATTTTCAAACACATATATATTAACTTTTGCAAACCTTTTTATCTAGATACTAGTTGATCAATCAAAGGTGTGCTACATTTCAAACCACATTATGAGAATCAAATATATTTAGCTCACTATGCAAAGCAACCTTGACTCATCGAGAGGCTTAGTGAAGATATCAGCTAGTTGTTTTTCGATGCTCACATGGCGGATTTCGATATCTCCTTTGGTTTCGTGGTCTCTCAAGAAATGATGTCGGATGTCAATATGTTTGGTTCTTGTGTGGCTTATGGGATTGTTTGCAAGCTTTATGGCACTTTCATTGTCACATAAGAGTGGGATTTTGGTAAAGTGACATCCGAAATCACGAAGGGTTTGCCTCATCCAAAGTAGTTGAGCACAACATGCACCGGCTGCAATATATTCGGCCTCGGTGGTGGAAAGGGCTACACAATTTTGCTTTTTAGAACTCCAAGACATTAGGGACCGTCTAAGGAATTGACATGTCCCCAAAATGCTTTTTCGATCTAGCTTGCAACCGGCGTAATTGGAATCCGAATACCCAAGTAGATCGAACTTAGAGCCCTTGGGATACCACAAGCCATGGTTAGGAGTGTGTACTAAATATCTCAAGATTCTCTTAATGGCCGTCAAATGGCACTCTTTCAGGTTAGCTTGAAATCTAGCACACATGCACACACTAAGCATAATATCGGGCCTAGATGCGCACAAATAGAGTAGAGAGCCACAGCTTTCCCTTCCTCATTGAGATCAAGATGTCCATTGGTTGGCATGGGAGTCTTGATAGGCTTTGCATTCACCATGTCAAACTTCTTTAGCATATCATGGGTGTACTTCGTTTGGCTAATAAAAGTCCCTTCCTTCAATTGCTTGATTTGAAATTTGAGGAAGAACTTCAATTCACCCATCATAGACATCTCAAATCTCTTGGTCATGATCCTACTAAATTCCTCATAAATGGAGTGATTATACTATCAAATATTATGTCATCGACATATATTTGGCACACAAATATATCTTTACCAACTTTGTGAGTGAAAAGGGTAGGATCGGCTTTGCCTATTTCAAAGCCTTGTTTTAGCAAGAATTCCTTAAAGCATTCATACCATGCTCTTGGTGCTTGCTTAAGCCCATAGAGCGCCTTTTGGAGTTTGTAGATGTGGTTGGGGAACTTTGGATCTTCAAAGCCCGAAGGTTGCTCAATATAGACAAGTTCTTGTATAGGGCCATTGAGAAATTCACTCTTCACATCCATTTGATATAGCTTGAAGTTGTGATGTGCGGCATAGGCTAGAAGCATCCGGATTGCTTCAAGTCTTGCCACGGGTGCATATGTTTCTTCAAAGTCCAAGCCCTCTACTTGAGCGAAACCTTGAGTAACCAATCTTGCCTTGTTCCTTGTCAACCACCGTGCGAGGCAATCAAGCAAATGGCAATTGGTGATATAAGACCACAAGAAAATAAGGCTACAGAGGTGGAACCTCCACAAGCTGAAGCTGCTGAAAAGGC
Source organism: Tripidium arundinaceum (assembly GCA_030439765.1). Classification (NCBI taxonomy): domain Eukaryota; kingdom Viridiplantae; phylum Streptophyta; class Magnoliopsida; order Poales; family Poaceae; genus Tripidium; species Tripidium arundinaceum. Next base: position 10,967 of record JAHUYU010003057.1, on the reverse strand, counting down.
CATTGCTGAAGCAGGAGCAGCAGTGCCGCTCACACCAGCAGCAGTGCTGGCCAGCAGCACAGCCGTGCATAGGAGCAGCACTGTCGCGCCCCTGCAGACAGCAGCAGTTGATAGTAGTCCAATTCAAGGACAAAACCTACAACTTATATTTGAGCAAGATGATGAAGAAGGACCAGTAGACCAGCAAGAAGCCATCGAACATCTAAGGCTAAGGCAAACGATACAACATGATCACCCCGTTGACAATATTCTTAGGAGTTCTAAAAAGCAAATTGTGTAGCCCTTTCCACCACCGAGGCCGAATATATTGCAGCCGGTGCATGTTGTGCTCAACTACTTTGGATGAGGCAAACCCTTCGTGATTTCGGATGTCACTTTACCAAAATCCCACTCTTATGTGACAATGAAAGTGCCATAAAGCTTGCAAACAATCCCATAAGCCACACAAGAACCAAACATATTGACATCCGACATCATTTCTTGAGAGACCACGAAACCAAAGGAGATATCGAAATCCGCCATGTGAGCATCGAAAAACAACTAGCTGATATCTTCACTAAGCCTCTCGATGAGTCAAGGTTGCTTTGCATAGTGAGCTAAATATATTTGATTCTCATAATGTGGTTTGAAATGTAGCACACCTTTGATTGATCAACTAGTATCTAGATAAAAAGGTTTGCAAAAGTTAATATATATGTGTTTGAAAATGTTTATCAAATGAACTTGCATATTATGGTCATTGCCTGTAATGCTTATCTGTTACTGGTCATAATATGTGATGGAGTCTTGGTCCCGATCTTCATGATGTAGGATCAAGGTCTTGATAACTAGCCGAAGAACGGCCAATAACTTGCTGCAAGCAGCGATAACTAGTGCAACCTGACGACGTGCACAAGAAGCCAACCACCGTCTCTATACGGTAGCCTGAACCAAGGATTCGCCCAACCACACTCTCAAAGAAACCAACCTACGCAACCTGGAATCGATGGACCAGGAGCACGGATTGGGTGCCGATGACGCGGCCGCTTCTGTAATCTCCGCGAAGGAAAACACAAGAGCTAAGGGGTAGAGATCTCTCTTTGGATTTGTTAGCACACAGCTGAACAAAGGGGTTCGTATTTCGATTATCAAAAGTCTTTCATTGCTATGAAGCAATGGAGTATTTATACAAGGAACAACCCTCCTTGATAAGTGAAAACACGAAATGGAAATGAAAAGATAGACTATGTGAAAGGGTCTCTACGAAATCAGCTTCTGGAGAGTTTCCGCGTGGCTGTTGGTCTTCGGTGCAGTCTTCAGTGTTTAGGCAATAACTCCACCTTGGAAGCTTCAAATGACGTGCGGCTGGATGCGTTGGAAAGCTAACTTGATAAGCTTTCACACCATGTATAGTATGCATCTCAAAACTTTGTAGAATGATACAGTTTTACATGGAAACTTTAGCTTCATGCAGACTATTGAGCTTCTGACCAGTATGCACTAAAACTGGTCGGCGCCATAAGGGTTTCTCCAAACTGGTCAGGGTTGGTGTCATTGGAAACTAGACTTCAAGAGATTTCCAACAAGTACCCATTGGCCTTCATAGCTTTTGGGAATCAAAAGTTATGATTATTTCTTTCAGACTGTTCTGCAGGACTGGACGAATTCGAATGTGGTTCTTCTTTGTATTCGTCGCCTTGTGTGTTCTTGTCATCCTCCTTGGTAAACCTGAGTAATAGCATTGTACTCAACTTAGGCAGTATATAATTCTCATTAATATGTAAATGAGCCTTCACAAAGTAGCGCGTTCACCTCTTGTTGTAGTTCCGTTTGCCTGATTACGTGTAATTGGTCCTTTAAAGACTTGGGCTGGTGTAGTTGTGCTCGGCATGGTCGGTGTGGAGGTCGACGATGTCGGAGTAGAGGTCGGCGATGTCGGAGAAGAGGTTGGTGAGGTCTGCGAGGAGGTCGCCGAGGTCTGCATGGTTGGGATGTCCTCATCAATATGTCAGTGATATGTGTCCATGTCCATTATAAATAGCGCTATTTGGTTAGTAGCTAACCCCTACTGTTTGCAGGATGCGGCAGTGTCGCACATACCCACCGCAGTGTCGCGCTGCGGCAATGCCGGTCGTGTGGAAGTGCCGCACTTTGAATTTGCAACTGGCAAATGGACCGCAACAGCAGTTACCGTGGGGGCCACATCCTTTACTCTTATCCCCTCTGGCCCTGCAGTAACTCTCTCTCTCTCTCTCTCTCTCTCTCTCTCTCTCTCTCTTCTCTCTCTCTCTCTCTCTCCCAATGCGCCGCGCCTGCTCTCTCTCTCTCTCTCGCGCAGTCGCCTGCGCCATCGCCCTACTGCAGTGCCACCTTTTGGTGGTGCCCGCTCCACCCGCCGGCTCTTTCTTGTGTCGCCGGTGGACGCTGAAGCTCGTGGGCAGAGCCATTTCCCTTCTCCTTTCCCAATCCTTGGATCCCACAGATGTCGTCCGGAGAGATGATGAGAGAGGATAAAGAGAAGGATTGATCCAGACGCTCCAAGGCAGAAACAGCCTTCTCGCCATGGCAGTGGCCGAGGAGGACTAGTTAGCAGAGGTGCCAGTGCTAGTAGCAGCAGTGGGGCAGCTGGCCGTGGAGGAGCTGTCAAAGGCAGGGCGAGCACAGAGGAGCAGATCTGGCAAGAGCTTGCCACTTCAGATGGCTGGCCGTGTCGTTCCTCCTGACGCGTGCCCGGCCACACCACCAAACATCGAGGAGTACGACTCGTCTTACATAGTGCCGTACTCTGAGGATGTTGTGGAGAGGTGACCTCAAGACACCAGGCAGCACATAGCCATCAGCTATGTGAATCAGCATAAATCAGTGGAGAATCAGAGCAATGAGGATCCTTATAGTGTGCCCAAAGATAACGGAGTTGACTATAGGTTCTGGAACGTGTTCCATTCAGATTTCTATGCCTCAGTCATATTCAACTCCAAGAAATCCAAGTTTGTGAAGATGCAGTACATTGATTGGGAGCACCTAGAGGCAAAGAAGGATCCTGAGTTTGATAGAGCCATAGGTGCTTGTGACAGGTTTGGGCTCTCTGACCTGATGGCGTGCCAGTATAACTGGAACATTGAGGTGCTGGCACAGTTTCATGCCACCTACTATTGTGATGTCCTCAGGGATGAGATTTACTGGATGATTGAGGGGAGGCACTACAAGATTGACTCTGTGACCTTCAGTCGCTCGCTTGGCTTTGGAGAGCAGGAGAGGGGCTTCTCAGAGATTCATGATGAGCGTCGTGCTGAGATCAGGGAGATTGCATACATGTATGTTGATAGGCGTGCTGCAGATGGGAAGGTGGAGGGCTTGAAGGCATATTTCTATATCCTGAACAATTTGTTCAGCCACACCATAAATCCCAAGGATGGAGCTACATCAGACTTGAATGGCTATGTGAGGAATGTGCTTGCTAGGATGGCACCCGGTGGGGACAAATTCAATGTTCCTCGCTTCATGTGGAATGAGCTTCAGTATGCAACAAATGATGCAAGGAAGGGGCTGCCATATTGTTGGCATTTCTTAGCGTCGTCACCAAGAATAGAGGTAGGATCCATCCCCGGCAACGGCGCCAGAAATGCCTGTTGGCATTTCCTAGCATCACTGCCCGAAAAGGCAATGACACTAGAGAATGTCAACCGGTAAATCTTAACGATTACAGATTTAACTCCGCAAGCGCACGGAAATACCGTTGTAGCATTTCACCCGGAAGTATTTCAAGGTATCGTTATTTATATTTTCCCAAAGGAAGGCATGGTGTAAGGGGTCTAGTATGGATATGAACAAGATAACATGATTGCAAAGATAAACCAAATGCTTACCCTCCTTTTATACATAAAGGAGGTCGGTTAGGGGTGACATAAAATAGGAAACTAGCCTACACCGCCTCTACATGTCGGCATGCAACCGCCAGAGAAAGGTGGGCCCGAGGGGCGCCAGTGGCGGTGTGGCCGCACCCCTGGTGCGGCCGCACCCTGGCCCGCTTCTCTCGCCACCGCCTTTCTCTAGTGGGCTTTTGGTTGGACCAGGGTTGCCTCCACGTAGGTGTTCGGCCCAAATTTTGCAATGAAGGTGGGCCTTTGCTTGACTCCTTGGTATATGATCTGCGTTACGCTTTCTCTGTTGGCGTATTTTGATCCTTATTCCACTGTATTTTGGTATAGTCTCTGCAAAATAATAAGCTTCCAATACAAGTGGAACTTTGTCAATAGTAAATGCATATGTGTCAAAAGTATGTTCATTTCTCCTGCTTTTGGACATTAATTGGCGGTCAGGATATGGTCGTTTGTGACCGCCAACAAATCCCCCAAGCTTAACCTTTGCTCGTCCCGAGCAAATAGCTAAGTACTTGGTTGATGATCAGGAATTGCTACTATGCCGTTATAATTGCACAAGTGCCATGTTTATAACAAAGTGTTCTTCCGCAATTCAAATAAGTTGGCATTTTTATCCACCCTTTACCTTGATCCTTGTGGGGCGTATAGCTTTTCCAAGTTCTTGGGTGGTTGCAAGATAGAATGATTAGAACAGAATCACCAATCATTCATTCTTTGATTAACCATCTATCCGGAGGTTTTATGAATTTTGTAAAACAAAAGTAAGTTCCTCAAATGATTCTCTTGATCGCTCAATGTGTATGAAACCTCACCAAGGCATTTGGTATGTTGCCTCCTTTTTCATAACCTACCACTAAGGCTTTTGAGTGGAGTTTTGGGTAAGTATAAAAATGAGGCATACTTGCATCACATATTTTACTAAGTCAAAAACCGGACCACAAGGAGATGCAAGTCATACACTTTGATCAAGACGTGCAAGTGTGTGGAGATGGATCATATGTTATTTTTGTACTCCTTTTTTTTGATGAGCGTCGTGCTGAGATCAGGGAGATTGCATACATGTATGTTGATAGGCGTGCTGCAGATGGGAAGGTGGAGGGCTTGAAGGCATATTTCTATATCCTGAACAATTTGTTCAGCCACACCATAAATCCCAAGGATGGAGCTACATCAGACTTGAATGGCTATGTGAGGAATGTGCTTGCTAGGATGGCACCCGGTGGGGACAAATTCAATGTTCCTCGCTTCATGTGGAATGAGCTTCAGTATGCAACAAATGATGCAAGGAAGGGGCTGCCATATTGTTGGCATTTCTTAGCGTCGTCACCAAGAATAGAGGTAGGATCCATCCCCGGCAACGGCGCCAGAAATGCCTGTTGGCATTTCCTAGCATCACTGCCCGAAAAGGCAATGACACTAGAGAATGTCAACCGGTAAATCTTAACGATTACAGATTTAACTCCGCAAGCGCACGGAAATACCGTTGTAGCATTTCACCCGGAAGTATTTCAAGGTATCGTTATTTATATTTTCCCAAAGGAAGGCATGGTGTAAGGGGTCTAGTATGGATATGAACAAGATAACATGATTGCAAAGATAAACCAAATGCTACCCTCCTTTTATACATAAAGGAGGTCGGTTAGGGGTGACATAAAATAGGAAACTAGCCTACACCGCCTCTACATGTCGGCATGCAACCGCCAGAGAAAGGTGGCCCGAGGGGCGCCAGTGGCGGTGTGGCCGCACCCCTGGTGCGGCCGCACCCTGGCCCGCTTCTCTCGCCACCGCCTTTCTCTAGTGGGCTTTTGGTTGGACCAGGGTTGCCTCCACGTAGGTGTTCGGCCCAAATTTTGCATGAAGGTGGGCCTTTGCTTGACTCCTTGGTATATGATCTGCGTTACGCTTTCTCTGTTGGCGTATTTTGATCCTTATTCCACTGTATTTTGGTATAGTCTCTGCAAAATATAAGCTTCCAATACAAGTGGAACTTTGTCAATAGTAAATGCATATGTGTCAAAAGTATGTTCATTTCTCCTGCTTTTGGACATTAATTGGCGGTCGGATATGGTCGTTTGTGACCGCCAACAAATCCCCCAAGCTTAACCTTTGCTCGTCCCGAGCAAATAGCTAAGTACTTGGTTGATGATCAGGAATTGCTACTATGCCGTTATAATTGCACAAGTGCCATGTTTATAACAAAGTGTTCTTCCGCAATTCAATAAGTTGGCATTTTTATCCACCCTTTACCTTGATCCTTGTGGGGCGTATAGCTTTTCCAAGTTCTTGGGTGGTTGCAAGATAGAATGATTAGAACAGAATCACCAATCATTCATTCTTTGATTAACCATCTATCCGGAGGTTTTATGAATTTTGTAAAACAAAAGTAAGTTCCTCAAATGATTCTCTTGATCGCTCAATGTGTATGAAACCTCACCAAGGCATTTGGTATGTTGCCTCCTTTTTCATAACCTACCCACTAAGGCTTTTGAGTGGAGTTTTGGGTAAGTATAAAAATGAGGCATACTTGCATCACATATTTTACTAAGTCAAAAACCGGACCACAAGGAGATGCAAGTCATACACTTTGATCAAGACGTGCAAGTGTGTGGAGATGGATCATATGTTATTTTTGTACTCCTTTTTTTTGATGACTCTCTCTTTCTTTTGAAAGTGCTTCTGAGAGTATGGGCTATCTTATTCTCACTAGCGGGTATCGAGGTACCCATTATTTTCTCTCGGGGCGGGCATCGAAGTGCCCATTGTTTTCTCTCTCTCTTTTTTTTTCTTTTATGCATCATGCTCTTTGGCATGCTTTCTTTTTTTTCTTTCTCATGCACTTTTGGCATGATTTTCTCTCTCTTTTTTTTAGCATAGCCCAAACTCTCTTTTGGCACATGAGTATTTTTGGAGAGAGAATTATAATAATTGGAGTATTTTTAGTAGACGAACAAAATGAGTTGCGTAACTCTTAGTGTAAGAGTCAGCACTTTATTTGTGGGTGTACGTGTGTCTTGATCATGGGTGCATGACAAGAATCTTCAACAAGGGTCACAAACAATTTGACAAAGTTCAATGTAATAACAAGTAGCATATGACTAAGGTTTTGACTTTTGAATTATGTCATATGGCTTGGTAGGTATTCATAATCATTGAGGAACTTTTTGAATTTAAGTATTTTTGATGAAAATGAAAAACTCCGGATGTCAAGTTTCTCTCAGAACAAAGTCATAGTAAATATTCTATTTATACCATATCATAACTTGCAACAACTTAGAAAATGAGCATGGCATTTGCAACCCACAAGTTTTCAAGTTCTTAGGATGAAACAATTTTAGCCAACAACTTGAATCTTGGGAAAACTAAGTTATAACTTAGGCACAGATGAATTATAGACAGAGCAATTATTCATCATTTCATCTTAGGAGAAACTAAACATTCTTTAAACACATATGGGAGTGGAATTCTCTTTTCTCTTTTTTTATTTATTATATTTATATAAATGCAGAAAATAAATGCAAAAATTAAAGATACAAGGTACCTCTGCGGGGGCCCTCCCCCAAGCTTGCTTGAGGCCTATGGTCCGGGATTGTATCCCATGGACCGCCAATAGGCTGCCTGTGCTTCCTGTTGTTGCCTTAGCAGAGCGTTGATATCCGCAAACTGTTGCTGCTGCTGTTGATGCCACCGACACCAACACAACACAACTGGTGCCTCAGACATTCCATACGGAGTGGTTCCCGGCCACACAGATGCCTGGATTCACTTCCGGGTATCAGCAGGGCTAGGAACACACCCCGCAACCACACGAGGCCGGAGGATCGGGGGATGGCACGAGGCCGATGATTCGGCATGGGCGCGTCACTCGTCTGACTCTGAGGGGCTACCACCGCATGTCCATCCACGGCAGTCCACTTCATACCGTTGGGAGTTGGACGGCATCAACACCCGCCTCAGAGGATTGGACATCCGCACAGGTGAAATTCAAAATACACTCAACACTCATTGTGCAGGATACGAAATCAGTGGCATCAACAGCAGCAGCAAACAGTTTGCGGATATCAACGCTCTGCTAAGGCAAACAACAGGAAGCACAGGCAGCCTATTGGCGGTCCATGGGATACAATCCCGGACCATAGGCCTCAAGCAAGCTTGGGGAGGGCCCCCGCAGAGGTACCTTGTATCTTTAATTTTTGCATTTATTTTCTGCATTTATATAAAATATAATAAATAAAAAAAGAGAAAAAGAGAATTCCACTCCCATATGTGTTTAAAGAATGTTTAGTTTCTCCTAAGATGAAATGATGAATAATTGCTCTGTCTATATTCATCTGTGCCTAAGTTATAACTTAGTTTTCCCCAAGATTCAAGTTTGTTGGCTAAAATTGTTTCATCCTAAGAACTTGATAAACTGTGGGTTGCAAATGCATGCTCATTTTCTAAGTTGTTGCAAGTTATGATATGGTATAAATAGAATTTACTATGACTTTGTTCTGAGAGAAACTTGACATCCGGAGTTTTTCATTTTCAAAAAAATACTTAAATTCAAAAGTTCCTCAATGATTATGAATACCTACCAAAGCCATATGACATAATTCAAAAGTCAAAAACCTTAGTCATATGCTACTTGTTATTACATTGAACTTTGTCAAATTGTTTGTGACCCTTGTTGAAGATTCTTGTCATGCACCCATGATCAAGACACACGTACACCCACAAATAAAGTGCTGACTCTTACACTAAGAGTTACGCAACTCATTTTGTTCGTCTACTAAAAATACTCCAATTATTATAATTCTCTCTCCAAAAATACTCATGTGCCAAAAGAGAGTTTGGGCTATGCTAAAAAAAAAGAGAGAGGAAAATCATGCCCAAAAGTGCATGAGAAAGAAAAAAAAAAAGAAAGCATGCCAAAGAGCATGATGCATAAAAGAAAAAAAAAGAGAGAGAGAAAACAATGGGCACTTCGATGCCCGCCCCGAGAGAAAATAATGGGTACCTCGATACCCGCTAGTGAGAATAAGATAGCCCATACTCTCAGAAGCACTTTCAAGAAAGAGAAGAGAGTCATCAAAAAAAAGGAGTACAAAAAATAACATATGATCCATCTCCACACACTTGCACGTCTTGATCAAAGTGTATGACTTGCATCTCCTTGTGGTCCGGTTTTGACTTAGTAAAATATGTGATGCAAGTATGCCTCATTTTTATACTTACCCAAAACTCCACTCAAAAGCCATTAGGGGTAGGTTATGAAAAAGGATCAGGCCACCATACCCAAATGCCTTGGTGAGGTTTCATACACATTGAGCGATCAAGAGAATCATTTGAGGAACTTACTTTTGTTTGACAAAATTCATAAAACCTCCGGATAGAATGGTTAATCAAAGAATGAATGATTGGTGATTCTGTTCTAATCATTCTATCTTGCAACCACCCAAGAACTTGGAAAAGCTATACTCCCCACATAGGATCAAGGTAAAGGGTGATAAAAATGCCAACTTATTTGAATTGCGGAAGAACACTTTGTTATAAACATGGCACTTGTGCAATTATAAACGGCATAGTAGCAATTCCTGATCATCAACCAAGTACTTAGCTATTATGCTCGGGACGAGCAAAGGTTAAGCTTGGGGATTTGTTGGCGGGTCACAAACGACCATATCCGACCGCCAATTAATGTCCAAAAGCAGGAGAAATGAACATACTTTTGACACATATGCATTTACTATTGACAAAGTTCCACTTGTATTGGAAGCTTATTATTTTGCAGAGACTATACCAAAATACAGTGGAATAAGGATCAAAATACGCCAACAGAGAAAGCGTAACGCAGATCATATACCAAGGAGTCAAGCAAAGGCCCACCTTCATGCAAAATTTGGGCCGAACACCTACGTGGAGGCAACCCTGGTCCAACCAAAAGCCCACTAGAGAAAGGCGGTGGCGAGAGAAGCGGGCCAGGGTGCGGCCGCACCAGGGGTGCGGCCACACCGCCACTGGCGCCCCTCGGGCCCACCTTTCTCTGGCGGTTGCATGCCGACATGTAGAGGCGGTGTAGGCTAGTTTCCTATTTTATGTCACCCCTAACCGACCTCCTTTATGTATAAAAGGAGGGTAAGCATTTGGTTTATCTTTGCAATCATGTTATCTTGTTCATATCCATACTAGACCCCTTACACCATGCCTTCCTTTGGAAAATATAATAACGATACCTTGAAATACTTCCGGGTGAAATGCTACAACGGTTATTTCCGTGCGCTTGCGGAGTTAAATCTGTAATCGTTAAGATTTACCGGTTGACATTCTCTAGTGTCATTGCCTTTTCGGGCAGTGATGCTAGGAAATGCAACAGGCATTTCTGGCGCCGTTGCGGGGATGGATCCTACCTCTATTCTTGGTGACGACGCTAAGAAATGCCAACAATATGGCAGCCCCTTCCTTGCATCATTTGTTGCATACTGAAGCTCATTCCACATGAAGCGAGGAACATTGAATTTGTCCCCACCGGGTGCCATCCTAGCAAGCACATTCCTCACATAGCCATTCAAGTCTGATGTAGCTCCATCCTTGGGATTTATGGTGTGGCTGAACAAATTGTTCAGGATATAGAAATATGCCTTCAAGCCCTCCACCTTCCCATCTGCAGCACGCCTATCAACATACATGTATGCAATCTCCCTGATCTCAGCACGACGCTCATCATGAATCTCTGAGAAGCCCCTCTCCTGCTCTCCAAAGCCAAGCGAGCGACTGAAGGTCACAGAGTCAATCTTGTAGTGCCTCCCCTCAATCATCCAGTAAATCTCATCCTGAGGACATCACAATAGTAGGTGGCATGAAACTGTGCCAGCACCTCAATGTTCCAGTTATACTGGCACGCCATCAGGTCAGAGAGCCCAAACCTGTCACAAGCACCTATGGCTCTATCAAACTCAGGATCCTTCTTTGCCTCTAGGTGCTCCCAATCAATGTACTGCATCTTCACAAACTTGGATTTCTTGGAGTTGAATATGACTGAGGCATAGAAATCTGAATGGAACACGTTCCAGAACCTATAGTCAACTCCGTTATCTTTGGGCACACTATAAGGATCCTCATTGCTCAGAT
>JAHUYU010001083.1:0-15659 GCA_030439765.1 Tripidium arundinaceum | reverse complement strand
GATCCAGGTAGTCTCACTGCCTCTAAAACCATGAGAACACGTGCGGCAGCAATCTGCAGAAGAACTGCTGCAGGCTGATGAGTGGCTCAATTCTATTGGGCAGAAGTTTCATCTTTTGCGATGCACTAAGCAGTGGAAGGCGGAGTATGCTTCCCACCAGCTGTAGGGTGTCGTAGGCATTTGGTGGACCAATTATCAAGCCACTTTACCTGCCGACACCCAAGTTGACTGGGAGCAATTCAAGACAACCTTTAGGGGACATCATATTCCCCCAGGTCTGATGAGGATCAAGGCTGCAGAGTTCATGAAGCTTACTCAGGGAACTAAGACCCTCACAGAGTATATGCATGCCTTCAACAACTTGTCTAGGTATGCCCCAGATTTTGTGAACATTGAGGCGAGGAAGATTGAAAGCTTCAAACGTGGACTTAACACCAAGATGATGAAGACCATGGCAAACTTGAAGTGTGAGACCTTCAATGAGTTTGTTAGTGATGCGATTACCCAAGAGAACCAGAACAATCTGCATCCCGCAGCCAAGAGCCGTAAGAGAGCTTATGAGGTGGGTTCATCTCAACAGAGGACCCAGGCTGGACCAAGGGCTTAGTATCGCCCGCCTGCTCAGCAGTACAAGCCCCTCAGAAGAAGGTACAGCCCAATCAGCAGCAGAAGGTGTACCGTAGGGCTTTCTCAATTGCCCTACAAAAGGGAATGCTAGTCAAGGAAGTTCTAGAGCACCACAACACAACCTGCCATGCTTCAATTGTAACAAGCCAGGACATTTTCAAAGAAACTGTCCTTATCCCAGGAAGGGCAGCAACTAGAATCAGGGGAACCAAGGTAAGGTGAACTACAGCGCACGCCAAGGTCACATTCATTACACGGCTGTTGAGGAAGTGCCATAAGGAGAAACCTGTTACCGTTGGTATGTTTCTTGTGAACCAACACCCTGCAGTTATTTTGTTTGACTCTAGATCTTCGCATTCTTTTATGAGTCAAGCATTTGCATCCAAGCATCAACATAAAATAATCATTCTGGATAAGGGCTACTGCATAAGTTCAGCTGGGGCTAGTATTTCAACAAAGCAGATAGTCCCTAATGTACTCCTTTCTATTGGAGGGAGGAGGTTCACGGTGAACCTTATAATGCTACCAAGATTGGTAATAGATGTGGCTTTGGGATGAAATGGATGAGTGATCATGAGGTTAAGATTGATACTACAAAAAAGAGTGCTTCAGATAAGGTAACCTAAGAGCCATGGTACCTTCCAAGTACCACTTCCTAGGAGCTCTGACCTCAAGACTGATCTTGTGCTATCCAAACCACCAACATTCTTGAAATCCCTGTGGTATGTGAGTTTCCAAATGTCTTTCTAGATGAGCTGCCTAGACTACCACCTGATAGGGATGTGGAATTTACAATTGAGTTGGTACCTGGTACGGCACCAATATCTCGGAGGCCATATAGAATGCCACAAAACAAACTAGCCAAGCTTAAGGTTCAGTTACAAGAAATTTTGGACAAGGGTCTCATTAGACCAAGTTCATCACGTGGGGATGCCTGGCTATTTTCGTAAAGAAGAAGGACAAATCATTGCGGATGTATGTGGACTACAGGCCACTCAATGCCGTGACGATCAAGAACAAATATCCTCTGTCAAGGATTGACATTCTGTTTGATCAGTTGGCAAAGGTGAAGGTGTTCTCCAAAATTGACTTAAGGTCAGGGTATCATCAGATCAAGATTCGACCTGAGGACATACCTAAGATCGCTTTTTCAATGAGGTATGGTTTGTATGAGTACCTTGTCATGTCCTTTGGACTGATGAATGCTCCTACACATTTCATGTACTTGATGAACTTGGTATTTATGCCAGAGTTGGGCAAGTTTGTAGTGGTGTTCATCGATGACATCTTGATCTACTCAGAGAATGAGAAGACCATGCAGAGCACCTGAGAATTGTTCTGACCAGGTTAAGACAACATAAGCTATATGCCAAGTTTAGTAAGTTTGAGTTCTGTCTGCGCAAAGTACCTTTTCTTGGTCATGTATTGTTAGAAGATGGGGTCTCTGTTGATCCAGGCAAAGTGCAGGAAGTCATGGATTGGAAGGCCCTGACTTCAGTCACTGAAGTTCAGAGCTTTCTTGGTTTAGCCAGTTACTACTGTTGTTTTATCCCTGACTTCTCCAAAATCACTAAACCCATGACTAGGTTGTTGCAAAAGAATGAGAAATTTAATTGGACACCGAAGTGTGAGGCAGTTTTCCACACTTTGCAGACTTTGCTGACTACCGCTCTGGTTTTAGCACAACCGGGTATTGAGAAACATTTTGATGTGTTTTGTGATAGCCTTAGGCATTGGTCTTGGTTGTGTCTTAATGCAAGAAGGCCGAGTCATTGCCTATGCTTCACGTCAGTAAAGAAAGCATGAAGTCAACTATCCTACTCATGATTTAGAGCTTGCCACAGTTGTTCATGCATTGAAGATATGCGACACTACCTGTTGGGGAATGTGTGCCACATTTACACTGACCATAAGAGCCTCAAGTAATCTTTACTTAGCCAAAGTTGAACATGAGACAGAGAAGGTGGTTAGAGCTAATCAAAGACTATAATTTAGAAGTGCACTACCACCGAGGTAAAGCAAATGTTGTAGCAAATGCTTAAGTCAAAAATCTCATTGCAATCTCTTGGAAGCTCAGCTAGAGGACGGTTTTAATTTGTTGCACCCCATTGTGCTACACAACCTCATAGTCAGTTGTTCACTTGAGAGCTGAATTATAGAAGGCTAGAGAACGGATAAGGGGATTTTCTATCTCAAGCAAAGAATGAAGAATCAAGACATCAAACACTTTAAGCTGGATGAAAAGGGAATACTGTGGTTGAAGGATAGACTCATGGTACCAAATGATAAAGAGCTTCGAGAGCAGATAATGACTGAAGCTCATTCTTTGAAGCTATCCATCCATCTAGGTAGTAGCAAGATGTATCAAGATTAAAGCCATGTATTTGGTGGACAAAAATGAAGAAAGAGATAGCTACACATGTTGCCCGATGTGATGTATGCAGAAGAGTCAAGGCAGATCATTTGAAGCCTGCCGGACCGCTTCAACCCTTATCCATTCTAGGTTGGAAATGGGAAGAGATAAGTATGGATTTTATTTCGAGTCTCCCAACTACGCAAAAGGGTAATGACTCAATTTGGGTAACTGTGGATTGTTTGACCAAATCTGCACATTTCATTTTGGTCAAGACCATGTTCAAACCATATCAGTATGCAGAGCTGTATGTGGCACAAGTAGTACGCTTACATGGTGTACCCCGGACAATTGTGTCGGATAGAGGACGCAGTTCATAGCTCTCTTTTGCGAGCACTTGCATAAGGAACTAGGTACCAAGCTTATACGAAGTTTAGCTTATCATCCACAAACCTCAGGTCAGATTGAATGAGTAAATCAAATCCTGGAAGACTTGTTGAGAGTGTGTGTGTCTTCTCATCGGGAGGTTCGTGGGAGAAATGGTTACCGCTCGTGGAATTCTCTTACAACAATAGCTATAAAGAGAGTATCCAGATTGCTCCTTTGAAGCACTTTATGGGCGAAAGTGTAGGACCCCTTTGAACAGGGTTGAACTTGGGGAGAGGAGGTACTATGTATTGACTTCGTCAAAGAAGCAGAAGAGCAAATTCGAATTATACAAGGCCATATTGAAGCAGCTCAAGCACGACAGAAGAGTTATGCTGACAAAAGGAGAAGACTGTTGACTTTTGAAGTGGGGAGATTATGTATACTTGAAGGTTTCACCCATGAAAGGAGTGCAGAGGTTTCGATGTGAAAAGAAAACTTGCACCTCGGTATGTTGGACCATACCAAATTATTGGCCAAAGCGGAAGCATAGCCTATAAGCTACAATTGCCATCGGAAATGAGTGCTATATTCAATGTCTTTCACGTCTCCCAACTGAGAAAATGTTTGCGTGTACCATAAGAAAGGATTGAAACTACTGACATCAAGCTCAAGTCTAATCTAACCTATGAAGAGAAACTGTACATGTGTTGGATGTGAAAGTGAGAGTGACCAGAAGTAGAGTGATAAGGTTCTAAAAGGTGATATGGAACAATCACAGCGAACAAGACGCACTTGGGAAAGAGAGGACTACCTACGCGAAGCCTACCAAGAATTTTATGAAAAATGGTAGCACTGCAAATCTCAGGACAAGATTTCTGTAAGGGGGAGGGGCTGTAACACCCTGGGTGTTAAGCTTGCACCTTGCATTGCATTGTATTGCATTCCATTGCATGAACATAAGCGCGGACGTGGTGAGGCTATAAAGCCCCCGCGCGTCCGCCACACCCCCACTCGCGCTCGCTCGCGCTCTTTCAATCCCCTCCCTGCTGTGATGCGAGGAAGTGGAGAAGGGCCGCCGCTCGCCACCGCACCTTCGCGCCCACAAAAGCATCCTCATCTCGATTCCCCGCACCCAAAGCTCCACCTTGGCCTCCTTTATGTCCCTGACCTTGTGGCTCATCTAGAAAGACATTTGGAAACTCACATACCACAGGGATTTCAAGAATGTTGGTGGTTTGGATAGCACAAGATCAGTTCTTGAGGTCAGAGCTCCTAGGAAGTGGTACTTGGAAGGTACCATGGCTCTTAGGTTACCTTATCTGAAGCACTCTTTTTTGTAGTATCAATCTTAACCTCATGATCACTCATCCATTTCATCCCCAAAGCCACATCTATTACCAATCTTGGTAGCATTATAAGGTTCACCGTGAACCTCCTCCCTCCAATAGAAAGGAGTACATTAGGGACTATCTGCTTTGTTGAAATACTAGCCCCAGCTGAACTTATGCAGTAGCCCTTATCCAGAATGATTATTTTATGTTGATGCTTGGGATGCAAATGCTTGACTCATAAAAGAATGCGAAGATCTAGAGTCAAACAAAATAACTGCAGGGTGTTGGTTCACAAGAAACATACCAACGGTAACAGGTTCTCCTTATGGCACTTCCTCAACAGCCGTGTAATGAATGTGACCTTGGCGTGCGCTGTAGTTCACCTTACCTTGGATCCCAACAACAACCCACCTTCGCCACCTCCGCCGCCATCCTCGGTGGAGTTCTTTGCTCAGTTCTTGGGGAATCAGCGCGCTATGGAGGAGACACTGCATAACATTACGCAGAACACGGCACGTGGCCGCCAGTAGCATCAAGGCCCATAGCCGAATCAGTATAGCAGCTATCAGGATTTCCTGAGCACCCACTCGCCGGTGTTTTCAGAGGCAGAAGAACTGCTGCAGCTGATGAGTGGCTCAATTCTATTGGGCAGAAGTTTCATCTTTTGCGATGCACTAAGCAGTGGAAGGCGGAGTATGCTTCCCACCAGCTGTAGGGTGTCGTAGGCATTTGGTGGACCAATTATCAAGCCACTTTACCTGCCGACACCCAAGTTGACTGGGAGCAATTCAAGACAACCTTTAGGGGACATCATATTCCCCCAGGTCTGATGAGGATCAAGGCTGCAGAGTTCATGAAGCTTACTCAGGGAACTAAGACCCTCACAGAGTATATGCATGCCTTCAACAACTTGTCTAGGTATGCCCCAGATTTTGTGAACATTGAGGCGAGGAAGATTGAAAGCTTCAAACGTGGACTTAACACCAAGATGATGAAGACCATGGCAAACTTGAAGTGTGAGACCTTCAATGAGTTTGTTAGTGATGCGATTACCCAAGAGAACCAGAACAATCTGCATCCCGCAGCCAAGAGCCGTAAGAGAGCTTATGAGGTGGGTTCATCTCAACAGAGGACCCAGGCTGGACCAAGGGCTTAGTATCGCCCGCCTGCTCAGCAGTACAAGCCCCCTCAGAAGAAGGTACAGCCCAATCAGCAGCAGAAGGTGTACCGTAGGGCTTTCTCAATTGCCCTACCAAAAGGGAATGCTAGTCAAGGAAGTTCTAGAGCACCACAACACAACCTGCCATGCTTCAATTGTAACAAGCAGGACATTTTCAAAGAAACTGTCCTTATCCCAGGAAGGGCAGCAACTAGAATCAGGGGAACCAAGGTAAGGTGAACTACAGCGCACGCCAAGGTCACATTCATTACACGGCTGTTGAGGAAGTGCCATAAGGAGAACCTGTTACCGTTGGTATGTTTCTTGTGAACCAACACCCTGCAGTTATTTTGTTTGACTCTAGATCTTCGCATTCTTTTATGAGTCAAGCATTTGCATCCAAGCATCAACATAAAATAATCATTCTGGATAAGGGCTACTGCATAAGTTCAGCTGGGGCTAGTATTTCAACAAAGCAGATAGTCCCTAATGTACTCCTTTCTATTGGAGGGAGGAGGTTCACGGTGAACCTTATAATGCTACCAAGATTGGTAATAGATGTGGCTTTGGGGATGAAATGGATGAGTGATCATGAGGTTAAGATTGATACTACAAAAAGAGTGCTTCAGATAAGGTAACCTAAGAGCCATGGTACCTTCCAAGTACCACTTCCTAGGAGCTCTGACCTCAAGAACTGATCTTGTGCTATCCAAACCACCAACATTCTTGAAATCCCTGTGGTATGTGAGTTTCCAAATGTCTTTCTAGATGAGCCACAAGGTCAGGGACATAAAGGAGGCCAAGGTGGAGCTTTGGGTGCGGGGAATCGAGATGAGGATGCTTTTGTGGGCGGCGAAGGTGCGGTGGCGAGCGGCGGCCCTTCTCCACTTCCTCGGCATCACAGCAGGGAGGGGATTGAAAGAGCGCGAGCGAGCGCGAGTGGGGGTGTGGCGGACGCGCGGGGGCTTTATAGCCTCACCACGTCCGCGCTTATGTTCATGCAATGGAATGCAATACAATGCAATGCAAGGTGCAAGCTTAACACCCAGGGTGTTACAGCCCTCCCCCCTTACAGAAATCTTGTCCTGAGATTTGCAGTGCCTACCATTTTTCATAAAATTCTTGGTAGGCTTCGCGTAGGTAGTCCTCTCTTTCCCAAGTTGCGTCTTGTTCGCTGTGATTGTTCCATATCACCTTTTAGAACCTTATCACTCTACTTCTGGTCACTCTCACTTTCACATCCAACACATGTACAGTTTCTCTTCATAGGTTAGATTAGACTTGAGCTTGATGTCAGTAGTTTCAATCCTTTCTTATGGTACACGCAAACATTTTCTCAGTTGGGAGACGTGAAAGACATTGAATATAGCACTCATTTCCGATGGCAATTGTAGCTTATAGGCTATGCTTCCGCTTTGGCCAATAATTTGGTATGGTCCAACATACCGAGGTGCAAGTTTTCTTTTCACTCGAAACCTCTGCACTCCTTTCATGGGTGAAACCTTCAAGTATACATAATCTCCCACTTCAAAAGTCAACAGTCTTCTCCTTTTGTCAGCATAACTCTTCTGTCGTGCTTGAGCTGCTTCAATATGGCCTTGTATAATTCGAATTTGCTCTTCTGCTTCTTTGACGAAGTCAATACCATAGTACCTCCTCTCCCCAAGTTCAACCCTGTTCAAAGGGGTCCTACACTTTCGCCCATAAAGTGCTTCAAAAGGAGCAATCTGGATACTCTCTTTATAGCTATTGTTGTAAGAGAATTCCACGAGCGGTAACCATTTCTCCCACGAACCTCCCGATGAGAAGACACACACACTCTCAACAAGTCTTCCAGGATTTGATTTACTCATTCAATCTGACCTGAGGTTTGTGGATGATAAGCTAAACTTCGTATAAGCTTGGTACCTAGTTCCTTATGCAAGTGCTCGCAAAAGAGAGCTATGAACTGCGGTCCTCTATCCGACACAATTGTCCGGGGTACACCATGTAAGCGTACTACTTGTGCCACATACAGCTCTGCATACTGATATGGTTTGAACATGGTCTTGACCAAAATGAAATGTGCAGATTTGGTCAAACAATCCACAGTTACCCAAATTGAGTCATTACCCTTTTGCGTAGTTGGGAGACTCGAAATAAAATCCATACTTATCTCTTCCCATTTCCAACCTAGAATGGATAAGGGTTGAAGCGGTCCGGCAGGCTTCAAATGATCTGCCTTGACTCTTCTGCATACATCACATCGGGCAACATGTGTAGCTATCTCTTTCTTCATTTTTGTCCACCAAATACATGGCTTTAAATCTTGATACATCTTGCTACTACCTAGATGGATGGATAGCTTCAAAGAATGAGCTTCAGTCATTATCTGCTCTCGAAGCTCTTTATCATTTGGTACCATGAGTCTATCCTTCAACCACAGTATTCCCTTTTCATCCAGCTTAAAGTGTTTGATGTCTTGATTCTTCATTCTTTGCTTGAGATAGAAAATCCCCTTATCCGTTCTCTAGCCTTCTATAATTCAGCTCTCAAGTGAACAACTGACTATGAGGTGTGTAGCACAATGGGGTGCAACAAATTAAAACCGTCCTCTAGCTGAGCTTCCAAGAGATTGCAATGAGATTTTTGACTTAAGCATTTGCTACAACATTTGCTTTACCTCGGTGGTAGTGCACTTCTAAATTATAGTCTTTGATTAGCTCTAACCACCTTCTCTGTCTCATGTTCAACTTTGGCTAAGTAAAGATTACTTGAGGCTCTTATGGTCAGTGTAAATGTGGCACACATTCCCCAACAGGTAGTGTCGCCATATCTTCAATGCATGAACAACTGTGGCAAGCTCTAAATCATGAGTAGGATAGTTGACTTCATGCTTTCTTTACTGACGTGAAGCATAGGCAATGACTCGGCCTTCTTGCATTAAGACACAACCAAGACCAATGCCTAAGGCATCACAAAACACATCAAAATGTTTCTCAATACCCGGTTGTGCTAAAACCAGAGCGGTAGTCAGCAAAGTCTGCAAAGTGTGGAAAACTGCCTCACACTTCGGTGTCCAATTAAATTTCTCATTCTTTTGCAACAACCTAGTCATGGGTTTAGTGATTTTGGAGAAGTCAGGGATAAAACAACAGTAGTAACTGGCTAAACCAAGAAAGCTCTGAACTTCAGTGACTGAAGTCAGGGCCTTCCAATCCATGACTTCCTGCACTTTGCCTGGATCAACAGAGACCCCATCTTCTAACAATACATGACCAAGAAAAGGTACTTTGCGCAGACAGAACTCAAACTTACTAAACTTGGCATATAGCTTATGTTGTCTTAACCTGGTCAGAACAATTCTCAGGTGCTCTGCATGGTCTTCCTCATTCTCTGAGTAGATCAAGATGTCATCGATGAACACCACTACAAACTTGCCCAACTCTGGCATAAATACCAAGTTCATCAAGTACATGAAATGTGTAGGAGCATTCATCAGTCCAAAGGACATGACAAGGTACTCATACAAACCATACCTCATTGAAAAAGCGATCTTAGGTATGTCCTCAGGTCGAATCTTGATCTGATGATACCCTGACCTTAAGTCAATTTTGGAGAACACCTTCACCTTTGCCAACTGATCAAACAGAATGTCAATCCTTGGCAGAGGATATTTGTTCTTGATCGTCACGGCATTGAGTGGCCTGTAGTCCACATACATCCGCAATGATTTGTCCTTCTTCTTTACGAAAATAGCCAGGCATCCCCACGGTGATGAACTTGGTCTAATGAGACCCTTGTCCAAAATTTCTTGTAACTGAACCTTAAGCTTGGCTAGTTTGTTTTGTGGCATTCTATATGGCCTCCGAGATATTGGTGCCGTACCAGGTACCAACTCAATTGTAAATTCCACATCCCTATCAGGTGGTAGTCTAGGCAGCTCATCTAGAAAGACATTTGGAAACTCACATACCACAGGGATTTCAAGAATGTTGGTGGTTTGGATAGCACAAGATCAGTTCTTGAGGTCAGAGCTCCTAGGAAGTGGTACTTGGAAGGTACCATGGCTCTTAGGTTACCTTATCTGAAGCACTCTTTTTTGTAGTATCAATCTTAACCTCATGATCACTCATCCATTTCATCCCCAAAGCCACATCTATTACCAATCTTGGTAGCATTATAAGGTTCACCGTGAACCTCCTCCCTCCAATAGAAAGGAGTACATTAGGGACTATCTGCTTTGTTGAAATACTAGCCCCAGCTGAACTTATGCAGTAGCCCTTATCCAGAATGATTATTTTATGTTGATGCTTGGATGCAAATGCTTGACTCATAAAAGAATGCGAAGATCTAGAGTCAAACAAAATAACTGCAGGGTGTTGGTTCACAAGAAACATACCAACGGTAACAGGTTCTCCTTATGGCACTTCCTCAACAGCCGTGTAATGAATGTGACCTTGGCGTGCGCTGTAGTTCACCTTACCTTGGTTCCCCTGATTCTAGTTGCTGCCCTTCCTGGGATAAGGACAGTTTCTTTGAAAATGTCCTGGCTTGTTACAATTGAAGCATGGCAGGTTGTGTTGTGGTGCTCTAGAACTTCCTTGACTAGCATTCCCTTTTGGTAGGGCAATTGAGAAAGCCCTACGGTACACCTTCTGCTGCTGATTGGGCTGTACCTTCTTCTGAGGGGGCTTGTACTGCTGAGCAGGCGGGCGATACTAAGCCCTTGGTCCAGCCTGGGTCCTCTGTTGAGATGAACCCACCTCATAAGCTCTCTTACGGCTCTTGGCTGCGGGATGCAGATTGTTCTGGTTCTCTTGGGTAATCGCATCACTAACAAACTCATTGAAGGTCTCACACTTCAAGTTTGCCATGGTCTTCATCATCTTGGTGTTAAGTCCACGTTTGAAGCTTTCAATCTTCCTCGCCTCAATGTTCACAAAATCTGGGGCATACCTAGACAAGTTGTTGAAGGCATGCATATACTCTGTGAGGGTCTTAGTTCCCTGAGTAAGCTTCATGAACTCTGCAGCCTTGATCCTCATCAGACCTGGGGGAATATGATGTCCCCTAAAGGTTGTCTTGAATTGCTCCCAGTCAACTTGGGTGTCGGCAGGTAAAGTGGCTTGATAATTGGTCCACCAAATGCCTACGACACCCTACAGCTGGTGGGAAGCATACTCCGCCTTCCACTGCTTAGTGCATCGCAAAAGATGAAACTTCTGCCCAATAGAATTGAGCCACTCATCAGCCTGCAGCAGTTCTTCTGCCTCTGAAAACACCGGCGAGTGGGTGCTCAGGAAATCCTGATAGCTGCTATACTGATTCGGCTATGGGCCTTGATGCTACTGGCGGCCACGTGCCGTGTTCTGCGTAATGTTATGCAGTGTCTCCTCCATAGCGCGCTGATTCCCCAAGAACTGAGCAAAGAACTCCACCGAGGATGGCGGCGGAGGTGGCGAAGGTGGGTTGTTGTTGGGATCCAAGGTACCGTCCTCACTGCCCTCTAAACCATGAGAACACGTGCGCAGCATCTGCAGAAATATCAAGCAAGTAATTATTGGATGATGCCGAACAATGTAGCAAATTTATACCATTATGCCAAGCTGAATTTACTAGAGAGAATAAATTCATACAATAAAACAGAGGCACAACAATTCATTTCCACAACAGAACATCACCAATTATATTACGAGCATTACTGCATTAGTTCGCATACAACCCAAAATTGCCAGCATAGATAGGCTGGACCTTTCTACATCTTACAACATCACTGATCCACCATGCGAGGTTCGCATTACAACGATGAAGATCAAACTAAACTAGATTAAGACCTAGGGTAAAAGCATAACCCATAAGGTCACAAAAGAGACAGCCATGGCAAGCACCCACCACTCCGAAGAGTGGTCGCTATCCACGTCGGACACAAGCTCGCCATCATCCTCTAGCTCGACCTCCTGAGGCTCAACCTCCTCCTCAGGCTCGACCTCCATCGTCTCCAGCTCCTCGTTGTCAGCCACACCATCAAGAGCATTGTTCAGATTGTGGACCTCTATCTGAAGGTTTTCAATATTGTTCTAGGAAGTGTCGAGTTTTGCACGCATGATGGCTGTGTCCCTCTAGTGGGCAACTATATCGAGCCTCGCGTGCATGCCCACTAGAAGCTGCTCCAGCTCCCTCACGCGCTGCTTTGCCCCATGAGCACACTAAAGGTGATCATGCGCATGGTTCTCAGCCATGATCCACCGTCCTTCCATCCTCTGGATTTACTTGTCACCTGACTCAAACTTCTCATACCAAAAGCTACGGTGTTCTTCCCTTGCATCGAACATCTTCAACATAGCCATGGTAGAGCGAACCATAGCTGCTAGAGTGGGGTTGTAGCCTAGTCTGTGCTCATCCTCCACCTCCTGCTGATGTTGGAGCCACGCCTCGGACTCCAAATTGGCCATAGGGAAGAACCTCATCGGTGTCTCTCCTATCTCTTCCTTGAGAAGCTCGCACATTTGCCTCAGCACCGCAAAAGCTGCGACTTGGCCGGCCTCCCATGGGGTGCTTCCCTCAGTCACCTTTCTCCAACTCGGCCAGCTAGGAGCCTCTGTCATGGCAGGGATGGCAAGAATCAAATAACACTAGTTCACGCCATACATGTGGGTGGTAGTCCAACGATAATGAAGCTTCCTGGTGTAACCAAACTCCCGCATCACCTCCCACAACAAGGTGGGCATGCCAAACTCCTCCAACAACTCACCGCTCCCTAGGGTATGCCCATTCCGTGCCATCTGTGCAAAAGGGGTGCAGCTCAAGTGAGAACAATTTTTACGTTATAAAAGTTATTTTATTGTGGTAAGCAACTTGTAAGGGGAGGAACAATGCAAGGATGCAATTACATTAATTATCATGATGCTTGCACGTTTCGTACGTCCTCACCAAACCTAGGAAACATTAAAAACTCTAGCGGTACAAACGGTGGCATACATATGTACTCTCATATACAATCACAATCTAGACGAATGACTACACGTTTCGCAGTTAGTGTACCTGCAGAAGATAGCATTTCAGCCCACCCCCGCAACACAGACAATAATGAAAGTAAGTACAACATAGTTTATACTTCATATATTGCTATATGAAGGCTACCACTACCAATTGACCAACGGGCAGCTAGATGGTCTGCTACCTCCACCATTTGACCATCGGGTAGCAAAATGGTCATTCTTACCTTCTTACCTGAGCGTAGAGGCAATTGATCCATACATTACCATTCAAGTGAATAGTACCCATATAATAGCACGCCGTATGGATGACGAAATAAAAATTGCAATAAAGTAAAACCCCCAAAGTTAGCCTTACTTAATGCCACCTAAAGTCCTTAACTGGGCTTAAAAGGATATGATCACTGGCACACTTAAGTTTTGGTAAAGATTTTTGGTTTATCAAAACAAATTCTTTTGTTTTAAATACACATATGAGAATTAATATATTGAACCTTGCTCCGATGCCAGCTGTCACAGAACCGTCCAATTTATAAGAGCACAAGTATAATGGCTGCTGCCGAGACAGTTGCACTCTCACACTTGAGCCCATATAAACCTGGTAGTTCGTTGAGTATCACGAAGAAACTCGATAAAAGCCACAACAAACCAAGATCGTATATGGTTCAGCATTCACCCATCACATGTTACATAGAGTTCACAAATATTCAACATACATCGGAGTTCAAATAAAAGTTATTACAACACATGGTTCAAATTTGTAGCGGAAGCAACATAGTTTTAAACATCACACACACTGTTCAAATACATGCTAGTCCAAGATCATATCCAACAAAAGCAACGTAGGTGATCTAGTAGAGAAGGCCTTGCACGTCAGCCTCAGTCCTCATCCACCGTGGGAGAGAAACAGCTCTTGCAGTAACCATGATACAAGGTACCATCTGCAACAAGAGGGAATAAACCCTGAGTACGGGAATGTACTCAGCTAGACTTACCCATCTTAAACCAAAAATAAATTGACACCAAGGAGTATGCAAGGCTTTATAAGGTGTAGCTAGCTTGACAACATTTTGCATAAAAGCATTGCTAAAGTGGGTCCTACCATTTTAATTATTCTAGCACCAATTTACATAGAGCTATTTATTGCTACGTTAGCAGCTATTCTAAAGCAATCACTCGATTATAAGTTCATCATCACAATAGTAACCATATCAAGATTAATTCATTACCTCGGTATAACCATCTTAATCCATAAACATGTTACTACGAATGCTGGGCAGTGACCAAGTTTCTCACTATTCGGGAGAGACGGCGATTTGAATTGGTTGCAACCAGCTGGGCAGGAATCCATAACACAAAACCAGGCGCACCAGCAACGGTAGCCTTAGGTCACCTTTGGTACGCTTCAGGATACCATGGGTCTGATTTGGGCCACACACTCAAGGGGTAGCCAGAAGCTAGGTAGCTCAAGCCAAGCCTGCCCATGGTCAATCCCTGTCCCACCATACATACTTTCTCACCACCAGTGTGCGCGCCAACATCCTAGTTTCCTAGCCCGAATCGAGCTACTCGGCTTTGCGATCGGAACGAGTTATTCGGCCGGCTATGGGAAAGGCTGTGTTCAATCTCGACCCAGGTCCAACAACGGTACGGTCCTTAATTGACACGGACGGGATCAGCATAAGTCATCCTAACACCATCAACATATAAGATCCCACCCGGTCTCCGTTTACATAACATCACATGGTTCTTTCCCACGATAGCAAAATATAGCCAACGGTGACCAGGTATCCACCTATAGCTCGCAGGTGATAGGAAATCACCTGACTTCTACCGGTCTAAGCATGGCTAAGCACAGGTTTCGATCCTAGACCTACAAGGTAACAAGATATATTTCTGGACATGGAAACCTATATGCATCAACTGGCTCCAAACAATTCCTATAACTTAATGCATCAAACAGAAAGGACTCAAGATGTTTTTAAATAAATCATGGGAGACTTAGAATGCTCCGGGGCTTGCCTTTGATAAAACTAGCGGGGACGTGCTCCGGACACTCCTGGACCTATCCTTCCCCTTCTGGACCCTCCTGAACCTCTAGTTGAACCTCCTCTCCCACCGTCTCTAGCTCCAACAGCGTCACTCGTCCTTCCGGTGATCCTATGTATGCATGGATACCATTATAAATAAAATGAATGCATAAAGGATGACATGAATGTACGATATACAAACACGTGGCTGAACATAGCATGTTATAACAACAGCAAGCTACAAACATAAGCATGATTCGCATGGCAACAAAAGGTGATAACAAGATTAACTTTATTTTAACGAGTAGGTGCATATCTCTTCTCTAAGGGAGAAAAGGAACACCACCACAAGCTAGAAATCTAAGATACATATTTATTATCTAAAGGAAGTCTAAAACCGGAAGCTAACAACTTATCTTAATAGAATAAGCAAGCAATTTAACAAGCATCAAACTCCTATTAGGCAAACAACTTCAGAAAACCAGATACTTGAAATAGAGAGCAAGAAAATGCTAACTGCATACAATTCATCAAATCTGAGTACAACCAACTATACCAACAGATTATATACATCTCAAATATGCTAAAATGTGATTCTAGTTTGTTAGCTTTGTTTTGTCATGTGCTTGCTAAGAAAAATATTGAACCTGGTATTTATATGCTTTTACTGTGCTGCTATGTTTTATCTTGTTTAATGCTTATTTTCTTGCAAGAATTAGTATGGCTAAAATAAATGGCTTTTGTGTATGAAAAAATTATCATAGCCTACTGGTGACATGTTAAACACAATAAAAATATGAAATCTGTTGTTTA
>JAHUYU010003029.1:0-20836 GCA_030439765.1 Tripidium arundinaceum | reverse complement strand
CCACCAACCCTACGGACTACAGATACTAAACTATATCCTAAACAAGCCCACATAATTCCATTCTGGAACCAGTAGTGTAAATCATGACGATCTGCAAAGGGTTTTCTTCCTGGTTATTTACGTAGATTTGTGTACACTTTGTAGGTAAAAGGGTTGCAATTGCCTCTGGTATAGGGTTAGCCGATGTTTGTGAATGTTAGACATCACCATTCTTTACTTAATGGTTTGTTGCTCTAAAAGCATCCGGAGCATTGAATCTCCTGGTGTTCCTGTTTTTCTTCGCATAGGAAACTGGTTTTTCTGATGTTATCGTCTACGGGATTATTCTGTTATCCAGTTCTATCATCTGCTGCTTATGTCATGTTACATGAACTCATCAGTACCATAACAACTCGCAAGGGTTCAGGAATATGGACGCACCATCTTTATTAATGGATGGCTCCTTGCATCCTCGGCTTTGAAACTGTACTCGGGGTCGGGGGTCGTATCTCTATGTCGACGCCGGGCTCATCGTGCAGGCCTACCGCATCTAGACAGAGCTCCCCTATGTCGGTGGTGGTCACATGCATCGGGTGTGGGTGCAGAAGTAGAAGCGAGTGCGATAATGGAGATGACGAAGAGGCCGTGGCCGACTCGGTCTCCTGGCCGGCAATAGGCACTGCGGCCTGCCGGCAGCCTAGCCGCACTGAGGCTCGGACAAGATCGGGGCGCCACTGGCCGGTGGCTTAGTGCTCGGCCATGCTGTGCGACGGCAGAGGTGCTAGGCGGGGCGGCGAGCAGCGCTCGGTGGCGGGCGCAGCGTGCAGGGCAACAAGAGCGGCGTGGGAAGCCAAGGATGGGGTAGCTGCGGTGCGCGGTTTGGGGGCGGCCGGTTCGGCTCTGCTGGCAAAGGAGGCAATCGGCCTGGACAGGAGCAGGGCCGTCCCGGCAAAATGGGGAGCCCTCCTACGAAACAATAAGCAGAGGCCTAATCTCTAGTGCAAAAACAAAAAAAATAGTGACATATATCAATGTATTACTTATATTATTACAAAGTATAGTGGTATAGACCAAGGATTGTACGCTTTTAATTCCCTATTCATATTTTCTAATCCGATTTGAGAGGACATGGCTTGCAAGTTTTGGAATAATTAAACGTTAAATTAATTTGTGTACATAGACAATGCACAAAAGATTAACTAAATAAAATAGGGCCTGGTCATAGAATTCATCAGGTGATCACGTCGACGATGTTTGGACCTGTGGCTGTGTGGTAAATTGAGGACGACTCTATCTTGACGAGTCGTGGCCTTCGTTTCTTCGTCTCCGATATAGGATTGGGACTAGGTCGCGAGCCGAGGAGACAACAAACGATGGCGCTGAGGGCAGATAGAAAGGAATAGGAAGTCAAAGCGACAAAGTGTAGGTATGTAAAGAAGAATTGGAATCACTGCGGCCACTTTGTCTCTCGAACCAAGTCATAGCACATCGCGTTATAGGCCAAAGAAGACAGTTGTTGCTGATTTATTAATTAAAACAAAATCCACGGCTATTATAGATACTTAGAGTGCTTTGTAAATCTTGGGGCCCTAGATTTTGGAGGTTCTGCTCGGTCGTACAGCCTGCACAGGCCTAGGAACGCCCCTGATAGGAGTAAGGCGCCACTCGGCTGTGGTCGACGTGCAGAGCAGCAGAGGACCAAGGCAGTGTGGTTGACGAGCAGTGGCCCCATTGCCACGTGTTATCTTGTCAGCAAAAACCGCAGTTGAAACCAGTTCAATGGCCAAATATAAATGGTTTTGATAGTCCAATGGAAAATGATTTCTGATTTCTGGTTTTAAAGTTGGACAGGCAAAATCAAACTCCAGCTTTAGTTGAATGACTAAAAATGGACTTCTCCCATCGTCTGGCTAAAAATGGACTTCTCCTATCGTCAAAGTGTCACGACTACGCTTCCGAGCATGAGCGTTGTGGCGCAGAACAGTGGAGTAGTTGCAACATCCATGGTAGGGCAGGGCGCTGTTGCAAATTTCGTGCACGCTTGTGTGTGTCGACCGGACAAGCCAACTAGTTGAGGGTTGTGCCATCGGCGTTGAGATGGGACAAGCTTAGTGCTAGTGTGTGCAAGAACATACTGACATGGGACGAGGAAGTCTTGGTCCTCTCGCGGCGAATGACGAGGACATGATTGGATTTTTCCCGTGCGGGTGCCGACTGCCGAGACCGAGAGGGGCAGAGGGCGCGCTCCGGACGCGGGACGCGTGCGCCCGGTTTAATTTCTTCCAAGCGGCGTTTGCCGTGTGCAGCGACGCCGACTAGCGTCGGTGACGGTCAGTCAGCGAGCGGCACACGAGCGCTCGGGAGTGGGATTCAGGAGCCAAACCGGACAAAGCCGCGGGACGACAGGGACCGGACACGAGCTGTGGACGTCCAATGCGCCATCTGGTTCGTGTGGCCGGGGAACTGGCGTACGGGATTGCGTTAGACAACTCTAACAACGCCGCCTTAAAAAAAGAAGACGAAAATCTCCTTACAAAAGTCCTTGTATCTTAGCGGAGAAAAACAAATGGCCTATATTTGTATCGAAAACCTTTGAAACAAACCACATCAACGAGCGCGTGACTTAGCTGGATTTTTTAGGGTAGAACCTACCCACCTAGTTTAAATCCTTGATTTAATACGGGTTCATATTTTTCTAAATTTATTCTAAGATTTAATATCGTTGTTTTTTTAATGGTATGCTATATGTCCATCGACACTGGTGACTTCATAAATCTTCAAATCTCATGGCCAAGTCTTAGCCTTTTGAAAATGTGAGTGTACGTGCATATATGAGTGTTTGTATCTCTATAGTGCGTATAGGCCTCTGTCGCCAGCGTTCTTCATCGCTACCACACTTAAATCGCAAAAGAGGAGCAGCAGTTACCCTCTAGCCACCCCGGTCAGCTATAGCCAAACATGCGATTAGGACCGGCAAGGGGTGGCTTGGGCTTGATTAGGAAGGACTAGGGTTGGCCAAGGGCGACGTACGAATAGAATGGAACAATCACATATTTAGGCTGGTGGTTCATGGTACTATTGATCACCTGTTTTCTTAGGAGCAAAGACCTAAATAAGTTTTTGAAATCTTTTTTTTCCTAAAAACATTCTTGGAGATGCATCTCAAGTTGTTCCAATCCTTTCTCTCCTCTATTTGATTCTCTCTTTATCCATTGGACCATGCTAAACCATGGCCCAGCTCACCACCATTGAGCTTCTTCCCATAGGCAGAGCTAGTTAGGTGGACATGTGGTCCATGATCATCCTAAAATTTAATTCAAAGTTAAACTATAGTAGATGAGCTCTTTAAAATGATGAAAATTGCACATAGACCACTCTTGCTTTAGATCCTAGCTACGCCGGGCCATGTTCGTTTGCCCTTTTCAGCCGGCTTATCAACCGTACTTTAGCTTATTCTCTCTCACAGAAACACTATTGAATCAGTTGAAATCAGCCGAAAAACCATTAGCCGAACTGGATGGTTCTTCCTCTTACTGCCAAATGAGAGGACCAAGACTTCCTCGTCCCATGTCAGTATGTTCTTGCACACACTAGCACTAAGCTTGTCCCATCTCAACGCCGATGGCACAACCCTCAACTAGTTGGCTTGTCCGGTCGACACACACAAGCGTGCACGAAATTTGCAACAGCGCCCTGCCCTACCATGGATGTTGCAACTACTCCACTGTTCTGCGCCACAACGCTCATGCTCGGAAGCGTAGTCGTGACACTTTGACGATAGGAGAAGTCCATTTTTAGCCAGACGATGGGAGAAGTCATTTTTAGTCATTCAACTAAAGCTGGAGTTTGATTTTGCCTGTCCAACTTTAAAACCAGAAATCAGAAATCATTTTCCATTGGACTATCAAAACCATTTATATTTGGCCATTGAACTGGTTTCAACTGCGGTTTTTGCTGACAAGATAACACGTGGCAATGGGGCCACTGCTCGTCAACCACACTGCCTTGGTCCTCTGCTGCTCTGCACGTCGACCACAGCCGAGTGGCGCCTTACTCCTATCAGGGGCGTTCCTAGGCCTGTGCAGGCTGTACGACCGAGCAGAACCTCCAAAATCTAGGGCCCCAAGATTTACAAAGCACTCTAAGTATCTATAATAGCCGTGGATTTTGTTTTAATTAATAAATCAGCAACAACTGTCTTCTTTGGCCTATAACGCGATGTGCTATGACTTGGTTCGAGAGACAAAGTGGCCGCAGTGATTCCAATTCTTCTTTACATACCTACACTTTGTCGCTTTGACTTCCTATTCCTTTCTATCTGCCCTCAGCGCCATCGTTTGTTGTCTCCTCGGCTCGCGACCTAGTCCCAATCCTATATCGGAGACGAAGAAACGAAGGCCACGACTCGTCAAGATAGAGTCGTCCTCAATTTACCACACAGCCACAGGTCCAAACATCGTCGACGTGATCACCTGATGAATTCTATGACCAGGCCCTATTTTATTTAGTTAATCTTTTGTGCATTGTCTATGTACACAAATTAATTTAACGTTTAATTATTCCAAAACTTGCAAGCCATGTCCTCTCAAATCGGATTAGAAAATATGAATAGGGAATAAAAGCGTACAATCCTTGGTCTATACCACTATACTTTGTAATAATATAAGTAATACATTGATATATGTCACTATTTTTTTTTGTTTTTGCACTAGAGATTAGGCCTCTGCTTATTGTTTCGTAGGAGGGCTCCCCATTTTGCCGGGACGGCCCTGCTCCTGTCCAGGCCGATTGCCTCCTTTGCCAGCAGAGCCGAACCGGCCGCCCCCAAACCGCGCACCGCAGCTACCCCATCCTTGGCTTCCCACGCCGCTCTTGTTGCCCTGCACGCTGCGCCCGCCACCGAGCGCTGCTCGCCGCCCCGCCTAGCACCTCTGCCGTCGCACAGCATGGCCGAGCACTAAGCCACCGGCCAGTGGCGCCCCGATCTTGTCCGAGGCCTCAGTGCGGCTAGGCTGCCGGCAGGCCGCAGTGCCTATTGCCGGCCAGGAGACCGAGTCGGCCACGGCCTCTTCGTCATCTCCATTATCGCACTCGCTTCTACTTCTGCACCCACACCCGATGCATGTGACCACCACCGACATAGGGGAGCTCTGTCTAGATGCGGTAGGCCTGCACGATGAGCCCGGCGTCGACATAGAGATACGACCCCCGACCCCGAGTACAGTTTCAAAGCCGAGGATGCAAGGAGCCATCCATTAATAAAGATGGTGCGTCCATATTCCTGAACCCTTGCGAGTTGTTATGGTACTGATGAGTTCATGTAACATGACATAAGCAGCAGATGATAGAACTGGATAACAGAATAATCCCGTAGACGATAACATCAGAAAAACCAGTTTCCTATGCGAAGAAAAACAGGAACACCAGGAGATTCAATGCTCCGGATGCTTTTAGAGCAACAAACCATTAAGTAAAGAATGGTGATGTCTAACATTCACAAACATCGGCTAACCCTATACCAGAGGCAATTGCAACCCTTTTACCTACAAAGTGTACACAAATCTACGTAAATAACCAGGAAGAAAACCCTTTGCAGATCGTCATGATTTACACTACTGGTTCCAGAATGGAATTATGTGGGCTTGTTTAGGATATAGTTTAGTATCTGTAGTCCGTAGGGTTGGTGGGCAGCATTGCTCTTTGTTTTTGTATTCTTTGGGTGTTCTTCATTAGGCAAAGGGTTTTCTTCCTGGTTATTTACGTAGATTTGTGTACACTTTGTAGGTAAAAGGGTTGCAATTGCCTCTGGTATAGGGTTAGCCGATGTTTGTGAATGTTAGACATCACCATTCTTTACTTAATGGTTTGTTGCTCTAAAAGCATCCGGAGCATTGAATCTCCTGGTGTTCCTGTTTTTCTTCGCATAGGAAACTGGTTTTTCTGATGTTATCGTCTACGGGATTATTCTGTTATCCAGTTCTATCATCTGCTGCTTATGTCATGTTACATGAACTCATCAGTACCATAACAACTCGCAAGGGTTCAGGAATATGGACGCACCATCTTTATTAATGGATGGCTCCTTGCATCCTCGGCTTTGAAACTGTACTCGGGGTCGGGGGTCGTATCTCTATGTCGACGCCGGGCTCATCGTGCAGGCCTACCGCATCTAGACAGAGCTCCCCTATGTCGGTGGTGGTCACATGCATCGGGTGTGGGTGCAGAAGTAGAAGCGAGTGCGATAATGGAGATGACGAAGAGGCCGTGGCCGACTCGGTCTCCTGGCCGGCAATAGGCACTGCGGCCTGCCGGCAGCCTAGCCGCACTGAGGCTCGGACAAGATCGGGGCGCCACTGGCCGGTGGCTTAGTGCTCGGCCATGCTGTGCGACGGCAGAGGTGCTAGGCGGGGCGGCGAGCAGCGCTCGGTGGCGGGGCGCAGCGTGCAGGGCAACAAGAGCGGCGTGGGAAGCCAAGGATGGGGTAGCTGCGGTGCGCGGTTTGGGGGCGGCCGGTTCGGCTCTGCTGGCAAAGGAGGCAATCGGCCTGGACAGGAGCAGGGCCGTCCCGGCAAAATGGGGAGCCCTCCTACGAAACAATAAGCAGAGGCCTAATCTCTAGTGCAAAAACAAAAAAAAATAGTGACATATATCAATGTATTACTTATATTATTACAAAGTATAGTGGTATAGACCAAGGATTGTACGCTTTTAATTCCCTATTCATATTTTCTAATCCGATTTGAGAGGACATGGCTTGCAAGTTTTGGAATAATTAAACGTTAAATTAATTTGTGTACATAGACAATGCACAAAAGATTAACTAAATAAAATAGGGCCTGGTCATAGAATTCATCAGGTGATCACGTCGACGATGTTTGGACCTGTGGCTGTGTGGTAAATTGAGGACGACTCTATCTTGACGAGTCGTGGCCTTCGTTTCTTCGTCTCCGATATAGGATTGGGACTAGGTCGCGAGCCGAGGAGACAACAAACGATGGCGCTGAGGGCAGATAGAAAGGAATAGGAAGTCAAAGCGACAAAGTGTAGGTATGTAAAGAAGAATTGGAATCACTGCGGCCACTTTGTCTCTCGAACCAAGTCATAGCACATCGCGTTATAGGCCAAAGAAGACAGTTGTTGCTGATTTATTAATTAAAACAAAATCCACGGCTATTATAGATACTTAGAGTGCTTTGTAAATCTTGGGGCCCTAGATTTTGGAGGTTCTGCTCGGTCGTACAGCCTGCACAGGCCTAGGAACGCCCCTGATAGGAGTAAGGCGCCACTCGGCTGTGGTCGACGTGCAGAGCAGCAGAGGACCAAGGCAGTGTGGTTGACGAGCAGTGGCCCCATTGCCACGTGTTATCTTGTCAGCAAAAACCGCAGTTGAAACCAGTTCAATGGCCAAATATAAATGGTTTTGATAGTCCAATGGAAAATGATTTCTGATTTCTGGTTTTAAAGTTGGACAGGCAAAATCAAACTCCAGCTTTAGTTGAATGACTAAAAATGGACTTCTCCCATCGTCTGGCTAAAAATGGACTTCTCCTATCGTCAAAGTGTCACGACTACGCTTCCGAGCATGAGCGTGTGGCGCAGAACAGTGGAGTAGTTGCAACATCCATGGTAGGGCAGGGCGCTGTTGCAAATTTCGTGCACGCTTGTGTGTGTCGACCGGACAAGCCAACTAGTTGAGGGTTGTGCCATCGGCGTTGAGATGGGACAAGCTTAGTGCTAGTGTGTGCAAGAACATACTGACATGGGACGAGGAAGTCTTGGTCCTCTCATTTGGCAGTAAGAGGAAGAACCATCCAGTTCGGCTAATGGTTTTTCGGCTGATTTCAACTGATTCAATAGTGTTTCTGTGAGAGAGAATAAGCTAAAGTACGGTTGATAAGCCGGCTGAAAAGGGCAAACGAACATGGCCCGGCGTAGCTAGGATCTAAAGCAAGAGTGGTCTATGTGCAATTTTCATCATTTTAAAGAGCTCATCTACTATAGTTTAACTTTGAATTAAATTTTAGGATGATCATGGACCACATGTCCACCTAACTAGCTCTGCCTATGGGAAGAAGCTCAATGGTGGTGAGCTGGGCCATGGTTTAGCATGGTCCAATGGATAAAGAGAGAATCAAATAGAGGAGAGAAAGGATTGGAACAACTTGAGATGCATCTCCAAGAATGTTTTTAGGAAAAAAAGATTTCAAAAACTTATTTAGGTCTTTGCTCCTAAGAAAACAGGTGATCAATAGTACCATGAACCACCAGCCTAAATATGTGATTGTTCCATTCTATTCGTACGTCGCCCTTGGCCAACCCTAGTCCTTCCTAATCAAGCCCAAGCCACCCCTTGCCGGTCCTAATCGCATGTTTGGCTATAGCTGACCGGGGTGGCTAGAGGGTAACTGCTGCTCCTCTTTTGCGATTTAAGTGTGGTAGCGATGAAGAACGCTGGCGACAGAGGCCTATACGCACTATAGAGATACAAACACTCATATATGCACGTACACTCACATTTTCAAAAGGCTAAGACTTGGCCATGAGATTTGAAGATTTATGAAGTCACCAGTGTCGATGGACATATAGCATACCATTAAAAAAACAACGATATTAAATCTTAGAATAAATTTAGAAAAATATGAACCCGTATTAAATCAAGGATTTAAACTAGGTGGGTAGGTTCTACCCTAAAAAATCCAGCTAAGTCACGCGCTCGTTGATGTGGTTTGTTTCAAAGGTTTTCGATACAAATATAGGCCATTTGTTTTTCTCCGCTAAGATACAAGGACTTTTGTAAGGAGATTTTCGTCTTCTTTTTTTAAGGCGGCGTTGTTAGAGTTGTCTAACGCAATCCCGTACGCCAGTTCCCCGGCCACACGAACCAGATGGCGCATTGGACGTCCACAGCTCGTGTCCGGTCCCTGTCGTCCCGCGGCTTTGTCCGGTTTGGCTCCTGAATCCCACTCCCGAGCGCTCGTGTGCCGCTCGCTGACTGACCGTCACCGACGCTAGTCGGCGTCGCTGCACACGGCAAACGCCGCTTGGAAGAAATTAAACCGGGCGCACGCGTCCCGCGTCCGGAGCGCGCCCTCTGCCCCTCTCGGTCTCGGCAGTCGGCACCCGCACGGGAAAAATCCAATCATGTCCTCGTCATTCGCCGCGAGAAAAATGCGCGAGTAAATGCGCGCAGGTGCAGCAGCGCCGCGCATATTCCGGCGCACCACGCGACACGCGGCTGCCGCCTTCGTCTAATTTTACCACTATTTCAACGTCTGGAGACATTCAACTGCAAGTGCAAAGTAGTACTCTACTCAAGTCTCAACATTCTAACGAAGTCCAAATGCCACAAACCAGCCAAAAAGAACCTCATATGCAACCGTAGCGACAAAGAATTCAATCGGCAACCATTTAGTCCATGTTGCCCTCAAAAAAAATCGAATTCATCAACAAGGGATTCTGTTATAATATCTGGCGTGCGAAACCTTTGAATCAAGAGCGCCGCCACCAACGGAATCACTGGATAATCTGGCACCAGTACAGGAGGCGTCCGTCAGCAAGCACGGCGGAAGCCACTCCACTAAATCGCAGGGGCCCGGAGCTCCAAGCAAGCACACTCACTGTTCCATTAGCTCCCTGTTCCCCCAAGAGCCCCAACCAGACAGAAAAGCTTCGGGACCTCACCTGCAGGAAGGCCTCGTCGAGCTCACGGAAGGTGGACGCGGACGACGCCTCCTGTACTGGTGCCAGATTATCCAGTGATTCCGTTGGTGGCGGCGCTCTTGATTCAAAGGTTTCGCACGCCAGATATTATAACAGAATCCCTTGTTGATGAATTCGATTTTTTTTGAGGGCAACATGGACTAAATGGTTGCCGATTGAATTCTTTGTCGCTACGGTTGCATATGAGGTTCTTTTTGGCTGGTTTGTGGCATTTGGACTTCGTTAGAATGTTGAGACTTGAGTAGAGTACTACTTTGCACTTGCAGTTGAATGTCTCCAGACGTTGAAATAGTGGTAAAATTAGACGAAGGCGGCAGCCGCGTGTCGCGTGGTGCGCCGGAATATGCGCGGCGCTGCTGCACCTGCGCGCATTTACTCGCGCATTTTTCTCGCGGCGAATGACGAGGACATGATTGGATTTTTCCCGTGCGGGTGCCGACTGCCGAGACCGAGAGGGGCAGAGGGCGCGCTCCGGACGCGGGACGCGTGCGCCCGGTTTAATTTCTTCCAAGCGGCGTTTGCCGTGTGCAGCGACGCCGACTAGCGTCGGTGACGGTCAGTCAGCGAGCGGCACACGAGCGCTCGGGAGTGGGATTCAGGAGCCAAACCGGACAAAGCCGCGGGACGACAGGGACCGGACACGAGCTGTGGACGTCCAATGCGCCATCTGGTTCGTGTGGCCGGGGAACTGGCGTACGGGATTGCGTTAGACAACTCTAACAACGCCGCCTTAAAAAAAGAAGACGAAAATCTCCTTACAAAAGTCCTTGTATCTTAGCGGAGAAAAACAAATGGCCTATATTTGTATCGAAAACCTTTGAAACAAACCACATCAACGAGCGCGTGACTTAGCTGGATTTTTAGGGTAGAACCTACCCACCTAGTTTAAATCCTTGATTTAATACGGGTTCATATTTTTCTAAATTTATTCTAAGATTTAATATCGTTGTTTTTTTAATGGTATGCTATATGTCCATCGACACTGGTGACTTCATAAATCTTCAAATCTCATGGCCAAGTCTTAGCCTTTTGAAAATGTGAGTGTACGTGCATATATGAGTGTTTGTATCTCTATAGTGCGTATAGGCCTCTGTCGCCAGCGTTCTTCATCGCTACCACACTTAAATCGCAAAAGAGGAGCAGCAGTTACCCTCTAGCCACCCCGGTCAGCTATAGCCAAACATGCGATTAGGACCGGCAAGGGGTGGCTTGGCTTGATTAGGAAGGACTAGGGTTGGCCAAGGGCGACGTACGAATAGAATGGAACAATCACATATTTAGGCTGGTGGTTCATGGTACTATTGATCACCTGTTTTCTTAGGAGCAAAGACCTAAATAAGTTTTTGAAATCTTTTTTTCCTAAAAACATTCTTGGAGATGCATCTCAAGTTGTTCCAATCCTTTCTCTCCTCTATTTGATTCTCTCTTTATCCATTGGACCATGCTAAACCATGGCCCAGCTCACCACCATTGAGCTTCTTCCCATAGGCAGAGCTAGTTAGGTGGACATGTGGTCCATGATCATCCTAAAATTTAATTCAAAGTTAAACTATAGTAGATGAGCTCTTTAAAATGATGAAAATTGCACATAGACCACTCTTGCTTTAGATCCTAGCTACGCCGGGCCATGTTCGTTTGCCCTTTTCAGCCGGCTTATCAACCGTACTTTAGCTTATTCTCTCTCACAGAAACACTATTGAATCAGTTGAAATCAGCCGAAAAAACCATTAGCCGAACTGGATGGTTCTTCCTCTTACTGCCAAATGAGAGGACCAAGACTTCCTCGTCCCATGTCAGTATGTTCTTGCACACACTAGCACTAAGCTTGTCCCATCTCAACGCCGATGGCACAACCCTCAACTAGTTGGCTTGTCCGGTCGACACACACAAGCGTGCACGAAATTTGCAACAGCGCCCTGCCCTACCATGGATGTTGCAACTACTCCACTGTTCTGCGCCACAACGCTCATGCTCGGAAGCGTAGTCGTGACACTTTGACGATAGGAGAAGTCCATTTTTAGCCAGACGATGGGAGAAGTCCATTTTTAGTCATTCAACTAAAGCTGGAGTTTGATTTTGCCTGTCCAACTTTAAAACCAGAAATCAGAAATCATTTTCCATTGGACTATCAAAACCATTTATATTTGGCCATTGAACTGGTTTCAACTGCGGTTTTTGCTGACAAGATAACACGTGGCAATGGGGCCACTGCTCGTCAACCACACTGCCTTGGTCCTCTGCTGCTCTGCACGTCGACCACAGCCGAGTGGCGCCTTACTCCTATCAGGGGCGTTCCTAGGCCTGTGCAGGCTGTACGACCGAGCAGAACCTCCAAAATCTAGGGCCCCAAGATTTACAAAGCACTCTAAGTATCTATAATAGCCGTGGATTTTGTTTTAATTAATAAATCAGCAACAACTGTCTTCTTTGGCCTATAACGCGATGTGCTATGACTTGGTTCGAGAGACAAAGTGGCCGCAGTGATTCCAATTCTTCTTTACATACCTACACTTTGTCGCTTTGACTTCCTATTCCTTTCTATCTGCCCTCAGCGCCATCGTTTGTTGTCTCCTCGGCTCGCGACCTAGTCCCAATCCTATATCGGAGACGAAGAAACGAAGGCCACGACTCGTCAAGATAGAGTCGTCCTCAATTTACCACACAGCCACAGGTCCAAACATCGTCGACGTGATCACCTGATGAATTCTATGACCAGGCCCTATTTTATTTAGTTAATCTTTTGTGCATTGTCTATGTACACAAATTAATTTAACGTTTAATTATTCCAAAACTTGCAAGCCATGTCCTCTCAAATCGGATTAGAAAATATGAATAGGGAATTAAAAGCGTACAATCCTTGGTCTATACCACTATACTTTGTAATAATATAAGTAATACATTGATATATGTCACTATTTTTTTTTGTTTTTGCACTAGAGATTAGGCCTCTGCTTATTGTTTCGTAGGAGGGCTCCCCATTTTGCCGGGACGGCCCTGCTCCTGTCCAGGCCGATTGCCTCCTTTGCCAGCAGAGCCGAACCGGCCGCCCCCAAACCGCGCACCGCAGCTACCCCATCCTTGGCTTCCCACGCCGCTCTTGTTGCCCTGCACGCTGCGCCCGCCACCGAGCGCTGCTCGCCGCCCCGCCTAGCACCTCTGCCGTCGCACAGCATGGCCGAGCACTAAGCCACCGGCCAGTGGCGCCCCGATCTTGTCCGAGCCTCAGTGCGGCTAGGCTGCCGGCAGGCCGCAGTGCCTATTGCCGGCCAGGAGACCGAGTCGGCCACGGCCTCTTCGTCATCTCCATTATCGCACTCGCTTCTACTTCTGCACCCACACCCGATGCATGTGACCACCACCGACATAGGGGAGCTCTGTCTAGATGCGGTAGGCCTGCACGATGAGCCCGGCGTCGACATAGAGATACGACCCCCGACCCCGAGTACAGTTTCAAAGCCGAGGATGCAAGGAGCCATCCATTAATAAAGATGGTGCGTCCATATTCCTGAACCCTTGCGAGTTGTTATGGTACTGATGAGTTCATGTAACATGACATAAGCAGCAGATGATAGAACTGGATAACAGAATAATCCCGTAGACGATAACATCAGAAAAACCAGTTTCCTATGCGAAGAAAAACAGGAACACCAGGAGATTCAATGCTCCGGATGCTTTTAGAGCAACAAACCATTAAGTAAAGAATGGTGATGTCTAACATTCACAAACATCGGCTAACCCTACACCAGAGGCAATTGCAACCCTTTTACCTACAAAGTGTACACAAATCTACGTAAATAACCAGGAAGAAAACCCTTTGCCTAATGAAGAACACCCAAAGAATACAAAAACAAAGAGCAATGCTGCCCACCAACCCTACGGACTACAGATACTAAACTATATCCTAAACAAGCCCACATAATTCCATTCTGGAACCAGTAGTGTAAATCATGACGATCTGCAAAGCATAGATACCCATTAATTAGTGTCAGCCTTAAAAGCTTAGTGTTTGGAAGCTTGATCATTCCCCTTGTACAAGGGAGAAACTTACCAACACGTGACCTGAGCGTTGGCCTCACAACGAGAAACACCCCACTATATCAATACTATAATCAGATGGCTGGGGGAGATGAAGATTCAAATGAAGCTCGCAGTGGTCTGTTAACAAATGGGTGATCCAAAAGTTGTGATGCAGAAGGTCGGCTCTCAGGATCAACTCTTACGCACTGGCCAATGAAATCTTGTGCCTCCTTCGACAGATAGTTGGGAATAGTAGGCTGTTCCCCTCTTCCAATCATGAAGAAAGCATTTGTCTACATGTAACAAAGCAACATTATAGAGACATGGAGACCAATACTGGGCAAACTAGGTTACAGCTTCAAGGGAGAAGCATATTATATATATATAATGATCTCATGCACTAGTAAAGGTGCTATATTTTCGCACAAAGTGATCAAATAAAGGAAAAGCCTTGACTGAGACAG
The DNA here is from genome assembly GCA_030439765.1 of Tripidium arundinaceum. Lineage (NCBI taxonomy): Eukaryota > Viridiplantae > Streptophyta > Magnoliopsida > Poales > Poaceae > Tripidium > Tripidium arundinaceum. The sequence continues at coordinate 6,656 of JAHUYU010003029.1, read as the reverse complement.
AAGCAAGTCCATCTTCGTAGGATTACAAGAGATACAAGCTTGCAAGGAAAACAAACAATGACTTTCCCAATAGACTTGACAAAAAAAAAGGGCCTTAAAAGACAGAAAAGAGAGGAAACTTTTGACATTCTAGTGTTAATTTATTGCAGTCTAATAGAGGAATATTTTTATTTCTCTTCACCATAACTTCTAGACTCTTCTCAACCAAATGTTCAACATTCTAGACATTACATAAGGCCAATAGAGCAAACAACATCTAAACATGCAGATATTTAAAAGGTATGAGTAAATTAATGTTACTTAACTGTAATACAGAAAATCAAAACATGACATACCCACTCGACATTAGGAAATGGTATTTGCCGGGTTAGCATTTCCAACACGGTGCAGCCAAGGCTCCATATATCAGCTGAAGGCCCATACATCTTTTTAGGATTAATAACCTGAAAATGAGAAGGTGAGTATGTTCCAGACAAGAGATACACAAGTATTATCTTGTGAAAAATAACATCAAAATAGATAGTTTTCAATACAAAGAATGGTAGTCACACAAAAGTAAAAAAAATGTTAAGGGGCTATTGCAGATTTTCCATTGGTTTCTTGTCTTTTGCAAGAATGCCACTCAGAATGTTAAATTGTGACTTTTACCTCAGGTGCCATCCAGTAAACACTTCCTTTGCATGACCTTAGCATATTAATTTTTGACATCTGAAACTTGAACAAGAAAACTACAGCCATAAGACAATTTGACACTGAGAACATGGAAATAATGAGCAGAAAGACGAAGGCTAACCTCCTTTGCCAATCCAAAATCTGCAAGCTTTACAGATCCATTTGCATGCACCAATATATTGGCGCATTTGATCACTTTGTGCGAAAATATAGCACCTTTACTAGTGCATGAGATCATTATATATATATATATATGCTTCTCCCTTGAAGCTGTAACCTAGTTTGCCCAGTATTGGTCTCCATGTCTCTATAATGTTGCTTTGTTACATGTAGACAAATGCTTTCTTCATGATTGGAAGAGGGGAACAGCCTACTATTCCCAACTATCTGTCGAAGGAGGCACAAGATTTCATTGGCCAGTGCGTAAGAGTTGATCCTGAGAGCCGACCTTCTGCATCACAACTTTTGGATCACCCATTTGTTAACAGACCACTGCGAGCTTCATTTGAATCTTCATCTCCCCCAGCCATCTGATTATAGTATTGATATAGTGGGGTGTTTCTCGTTGTGAGGCCAACGCTCAGGTCACGTGTTGGTAAGTTTCTCCCTTGTACAAGGGGAATGATCAAGCTTCCAAACACTAAGCTTTTAAGGCTGACACTAATTAATGGGTATCTATGCTTTGCAGATCGTCATGATTTACACTACTGGTTCCAGAATGGAATTATGTGGGCTTGTTTAGGATATAGTTTAGTATCTGTAGTCCGTAGGGTTGGTGGGCAGCATTGCTCTTTGTTTTTGTATTCTTTGGGTGTTCTTCATTAGGCAAAGGGTTTTCTTCCTGGTTATTTACGTAGATTTGTGTACACTTTGTAGGTAAAAGGGTTGCAATTGCCTCTGGTGTAGGGTTAGCCGATGTTTGTGAATGTTAGACATCACCATTCTTTACTTAATGGTTTGTTGCTCTAAAAGCATCCGGAGCATTGAATCTCCTGGTGTTCCTGTTTTTCTTCGCATAGGAAACTGGTTTTTCTGATGTTATCGTCTACGGGATTATTCTGTTATCCAGTTCTATCATCTGCTGCTTATGTCATGTTACATGAACTCATCAGTACCATAACAACTCGCAAGGGTTCAGGAATATGGACGCACCATCTTTATTAATGGATGGCTCCTTGCATCCTCGGCTTTGAAACTGTACTCGGGGTCGGGGGGTCGTATCTCTATGTCGACGCCGGGCTCATCGTGCAGGCCTACCGCATCTAGACAGAGCTCCCCTATGTCGGTGGTGGTCACATGCATCGGGTGTGGGTGCAGAAGTAGAAGCGAGTGCGATAATGGAGATGACGAAGAGGCCGTGGCCGACTCGGTCTCCTGGCCGGCAATAGGCACTGCGGCCTGCCGGCAGCCTAGCCGCACTGAGGCTCGGACAAGATCGGGGCGCCACTGGCCGGTGGCTTAGTGCTCGGCCATGCTGTGCGACGGCAGAGGTGCTAGGCGGGGCGGCGAGCAGCGCTCGGTGGCGGGCGCAGCGTGCAGGGCAACAAGAGCGGCGTGGGAAGCCAAGGATGGGGTAGCTGCGGTGCGCGGTTTGGGGGCGGCCGGTTCGGCTCTGCTGGCAAAGGAGGCAATCGGCCTGGACAGGAGCAGGGCCGTCCCGGCAAAATGGGGAGCCCTCCTACGAAACAATAAGCAGAGGCCTAATCTCTAGTGCAAAAACAAAAAAAAAATAGTGACATATATCAATGTATTACTTATATTATTACAAAGTATAGTGGTATAGACCAAGGATTGTACGCTTTTAATTCCCTATTCATATTTTCTAATCCGATTTGAGAGGACATGGCTTGCAAGTTTTGGAATAATTAAACGTTAAATTAATTTGTGTACATAGACAATGCACAAAAGATTAACTAAATAAAATAGGGCCTGGTCATAGAATTCATCAGGTGATCACGTCGACGATGTTTGGACCTGTGGCTGTGTGGTAAATTGAGGACGACTCTATCTTGACGAGTCGTGGCCTTCGTTTCTTCGTCTCCGATATAGGATTGGGACTAGGTCGCGAGCCGAGGAGACAACAAACGATGGCGCTGAGGGCAGATAGAAAGGAATAGGAAGTCAAAGCGACAAAGTGTAGGTATGTAAAGAAGAATTGGAATCACTGCGGCCACTTTGTCTCTCGAACCAAGTCATAGCACATCGCGTTATAGGCCAAAGAAGACAGTTGTTGCTGATTTATTAATTAAAACAAAATCCACGGCTATTATAGATACTTAGAGTGCTTTGTAAATCTTGGGGCCCTAGATTTTGGAGGTTCTGCTCGGTCGTACAGCCTGCACAGGCCTAGGAACGCCCCTGATAGGAGTAAGGCGCCACTCGGCTGTGGTCGACGTGCAGAGCAGCAGAGGACCAAGGCAGTGTGGTTGACGAGCAGTGGCCCCATTGCCACGTGTTATCTTGTCAGCAAAAACCGCAGTTGAAACCAGTTCAATGGCCAAATATAAATGGTTTTGATAGTCCAATGGAAAATGATTTCTGATTTCTGGTTTTAAAGTTGGACAGGCAAAATCAAACTCCAGCTTTAGTTGAATGACTAAAAATGGACTTCTCCCATCGTCTGGCTAAAAATGGACTTCTCCTATCGTCAAAGTGTCACGACTACGCTTCCGAGCATGAGCGTTGTGGCGCAGAACAGTGGAGTAGTTGCAACATCCATGGTAGGGCAGGGCGCTGTTGCAAATTTCGTGCACGCTTGTGTGTGTCGACCGGACAAGCCAACTAGTTGAGGGTTGTGCCATCGGCGTTGAGATGGGACAAGCTTAGTGCTAGTGTGTGCAAGAACATACTGACATGGGACGAGGAAGTCTTGGTCCTCTCATTTGGCAGTAAGAGGAAGAACCATCCAGTTCGGCTAATGGTTTTTCGGCTGATTTCAACTGATTCAATAGTGTTTCTGTGAGAGAGAATAAGCTAAAGTACGGTTGATAAGCCGGCTGAAAAGGGCAAACGAACATGGCCCGGCGTAGCTAGGATCTAAAGCAAGAGTGGTCTATGTGCAATTTTCATCATTTTAAAGAGCTCATCTACTATAGTTTAACTTTGAATTAAATTTTAGGATGATCATGGACCACATGTCCACCTAACTAGCTCTGCCTATGGGAAGAAGCTCAATGGTGGTGAGCTGGGCCATGGTTTAGCATGGTCCAATGGATAAAGAGAGAATCAAATAGAGGAGAGAAAGGATTGGAACAACTTGAGATGCATCTCCAAGAATGTTTTTAGGAAAAAAAGATTTCAAAAACTTATTTAGGTCTTTGCTCCTAAGAAAACAGGTGATCAATAGTACCATGAACCACCAGCCTAAATATGTGATTGTTCCATTCTATTCGTACGTCGCCCTTGGCCAACCCTAGTCCTTCCTAATCAAGCCCAAGCCACCCCTTGCCGGTCCTAATCGCATGTTTGGCTATAGCTGACCGGGGTGGCTAGAGGGTAACTGCTGCTCCTCTTTTGCGATTTAAGTGTGGTAGCGATGAAGAACGCTGGCGACAGAGGCCTATACGCACTATAGAGATACAAACACTCATATATGCACGTACACTCACATTTTCAAAAGGCTAAGACTTGGCCATGAGATTTGAAGATTTATGAAGTCACCAGTGTCGATGGACATATAGCATACCATTAAAAAAACAACGATATTAAATCTTAGAATAAATTTAGAAAAATATGAACCCGTATTAAATCAAGGATTTAAACTAGGTGGGTAGGTTCTACCCTAAAAAATCCAGCTAAGTCACGCGCTCGTTGATGTGGTTTGTTTCAAAGGTTTTCGATACAAATATAGGCCATTTGTTTTTCTCCGCTAAGATACAAGGACTTTTGTAAGGAGATTTTCGTCTTCTTTTTTTAAGGCGGCGTTGTTAGAGTTGTCTAACGCAATCCCGTACGCCAGTTCCCCGGCCACACGAACCAGATGGCGCATTGGACGTCCACAGCTCGTGTCCGGTCCCTGTCGTCCCGCGGCTTTGTCCGGTTTGGCTCCTGAATCCCACTCCCGAGCGCTCGTGTGCCGCTCGCTGACTGACCGTCACCGACGCTAGTCGGCGTCGCTGCACACGGCAAAAACGCCGCTTGGAAGAAATTAAACCGGGCGCACGCGTCCCGCGTCCGGAGCGCGCCCTCTGCCCCTCTCGGTCTCGGCAGTCGGCACCCGCACGGGAAAAATCCAATCATGTCCTCGTCATTCGCCGCGAGAAAAAATGCGCGAGTAAATGCGCGCAGGTGCAGCAGCGCCGCGCATATTCCGGCGCACCACGCGACACGCGGCTGCCGCCTTCGTCTCCACGGCTCCACACCCCGCGACGCACACGCACGCAAACGCAACGCATGCTCACGCATCCTCCTCCCTCCGCCGCTGAAGTGTAGTAGTAGCAAAACTACTGGCAAACAGGCAGACCGAGACCTCGGGAGCCATGAGCTTGCACGCCGCGCGCGCGGGCCGCACGAGGATCTGAGCTGGAGCGTCATCGGGCGGCGGGCAACCCGTGACGTGACATTCGGTGATCGAGGAGGAGGAGGCGGGATGAGGAGGGCACAGCAGGGGCAGGGGGCGGTGCGGGTGGATGAGGCGTCGTCCGCGTCCACCTTCCGTGAGCTCGACGAGGCCTTCCTGCAGGTGAGGTCCCGAAGCTTTTCTGTCTGGTTGGGGCTCTTGGGGGAACAGGGAGCTAATGGAACAGTGAGTGTGCTTGCTTGGAGCTCCGGGCCCCTGCGATTTAGTGGAGTGGCTTCCGCCGTGCTTGCTGACGGACGCCTCCTGTACTGGTGCCAGATTATCCAGTGATTCCGTTGGTGGCGGCGCTCTTGATTCAAAGGTTTCGCACGCCAGATATTATAACAGAATCCCTTGTTGATGAATTCGATTTTTTTTTGAGGGCAACATGGACTAAATGGTTGCCGATTGAATTCTTTGTCGCTACGGTTGCATATGAGGTTCTTTTTGGCTGGTTTGTGGCATTTGGACTTCGTTAGAATGTTGAGACTTGAGTAGAGTACTACTTTGCACTTGCAGTTGAATGTCTCCAGACGTTGAAATAGTGGTAAAATTAGACGTGCAGGGGAGTTTGGGACCATGTATCTTAGATATATGATGCTGTTAAAACTGATGCGTTTCAGATCAATGAGTGGGTAGTAGAATTTCTTTCATAGACTTTTTTTTTTGCCATGTTTAGTCGTGGCTAATGTCAAAAAATGGCCTATGCTTGCCGGACCATTTCTCTATGTCAACAGAGTTAGTAAAATATCACATCGGTTTGATCCAATCTCTTCCTGACAAAGTTAAGATAAGGGCATGACATGGTCCTTGGCATGTATAGCTACTTCAATACTACAGGTGACGTTGGGAAGTGTAATTTCATTCTCCAACATGTCTTAGTTTCTCAAAAATAGTATTTGCATTCGTGCACTAAACTCATATATGAGCAAATATGATCTATATATATAGCTATATACATTCCATTAAATCTGTGAAGTTTTGTTAAAAACACAATACAATCTAGTGAGGTATAGCTAATTCAATTGCTACGGTTTATAAATAAAATGCACTGGATATACAACTATTCTTAGGAAGTGTAGTGTTTGCTTTCTCCTTTTTGTTGGCACTGTCCTCATGCAAAACAAACATTTTGTTAGTTATTGTTTCAAAAGAAAACTTGCTAGTTATCCTGCTTCTGTAAACCAGAGATTACACATGCTATCTTAGTTTATTTAATCATTTACTTAGTTTTACATCTCTATTTATTTTCACTTTTGTTTCAGACACAAACAAAAATCTGGCTTGGAGAAGTTCTACATGTTAGGTTTGATGAAGACACTTTAGTTGCTGATCTTCTTGCTGACGGAGAATTACTGTAAGATCAGTTTCTTCATGAGGTCTCCCTGCATGAACAGAAGTAATTAGCACGTGTGTGCCATGCATA
>JAHUYU010000357.1:0-21736 GCA_030439765.1 Tripidium arundinaceum | reverse complement strand
GGACAATTTAGACTCCTACACCCTAAACGAACGTGGGGGATTACAAGGGACGGACAGGGCTGTCACCACCTGCCGCCTACCCCTCAACCGGAGAGTAGGAAATGCATCCGCCTGTTCCCTTGTACCCGGGCACCACGCCCGCGCACAAAGAAACTACCCACACCCCCCTAGGACTTTGACCCTACGGATCAACAAGCATAGGACATGGGCATACCCGAAGGCACGACGAACCGCCACCTCAACTTAGCTCTAATCCTCATCATATATATAGCATGAATGGTTAAGCATACAGTTCTATATGATGAGATCATAACATAGGAACTATAGTCTAATTCATATGCTAAGATCATGTCAAAAGAACATGTTAAGATCATAACATACAAACTATACACTAGTTCATATATCATGATTATAACAGTACAACTATACTCTAGTTCATATGCATTGCTATATAAGTGATATGAGAGCATGACTATGGAAGAACTCTTCATAGTATTATTCATACCAAAGTGCTCTTCTTCCAAGGAGACAAGCTCTCCAAGTAGCTTTTGCCTTTGCTCCAAAATACTACTAAAAACTAAAAAGGGTACAAGTGGAGATGAAGCTCAAGTGAGGTGTGTTGACTCCAAATGGTGTGTGTGTTGAGAGAGCACTACCCCTCCTTTTATACATAAAGGAGGTCGGTTTGGGGTGCCATAAAATAGGAAACTAGTCTACACCGCCTCTACATGTCGGCATGCAACCGCCAGAGAAAGGTGGGCCCGAGGGGAGCCAGTGGCGGTGCGGCCGCACCCCTGGCCCGCTCCTGTCACCACCGCCTTTCTCTGGTGGGCTTTTGGTTGGACCAGGGTTGCCTCCACGTAGGTGTTCGGCCCAAATTTTTCATGAAAGTGGGCTTTTGCTTGGCTCCTTGGTATATGATCTGCGTTACGCTTTCTCTGTTGGCGTATTTTGATTCTTGTTCCACTGTATTTTGGTATAGTCTCTGCAAAATAATAAGCTTCCAATACAAGTGGAACTTTGTCAATAGTAAAAGCATATGTGTCGAAAGTATGTTTATTTCTCCTGCTTTTGGACTATAATTGGCGGTCGGATATGGTTGTTAGTGACCGCCAACATTCCCTAACTCCCAACTAGGCTAGTACTACAATTACATATTGAAAATGTAGCGTGGGGGGGGGGGGGGGGGGGGAGCTCTTCCTTGGTGGTGTATGATTATGATCTCCTCAATGAGAGGGGAGAGGTCCTCCTTTTATAGGTGGAGAAGAGGGGGCTAATTGGAAGATGCATTCTCCCCACATGGAAGGTAACAAACTGCCCTCAAACCGACCTGAAGATGCAACGAACCTGGCCGATAACCTACATCACCGCCTTTGCAATGTCGGTGAGAGGTGGCCCACCAAAGATGGGCCCGAGACGCGTCACCAAGGGTGCGGCCGCACCAGGGGGTCGGCCGCACCCTAGAGGTGTCGTTTTGGCCCAATCTTTGTTCTGTAGGCCTCTAGGACTGCATGGACCACTCCTGCAAAGTTTGGCCCTATTTGGAGCACGTTTGCTTTGTGTTTTGGGCCTTTTTCTGCCTATAACAAGGCCCTGATTTGCCTGGTAGGTGGGCCTTCTCCCCCTGGGCTCATGTCGGGTGATATTACGCCTTGTCTTTTGCGTATTTAGGTGCGTTTTCCTTGTTATTCCGACATGTCCTCCTGTAAATCATAAAGCACCAAAACTCATGGAAATCATTAGTTCTAAAGCCCTATATCTAAGTTTGGTGTTTAATTGGGAAGATTTTATGCGAGAAATGACGGTTAAATTTAGACGTTAAGGACCGCCAACAGCAGGTACGGTGGTGGCGTAAGCGGCGCAGGGCCACGGCGATGGCGTCACGGCCCGGCTGGCGGGGTTTGAATGGGGTGGCGCCACGGATCGTGGACGTGGCAACCATCCGCGAGGTGCCCAAGGTGGTGGCGTGCACGGATTGTCGTGATCGCGCTGCTCCTCCTTGGATTCCCGCCGGCGAGAGCGCGCGGCGAAAAAGCAGAGGAAGGGGAGAGAGGTGGGTGATGACAAGCGGGTCCCACAGGGTCCACTGGTCAGCGACCGTGCAAGAGGGTGAGCGAGCGCGGGCACGGGCGAGGGCGCTGCTGGGCCACGTCCACAAGTTGGGCCAGCAGGGGCGCGGACGTGGGTGAGGGGCTCAGCGCTTGGCTGGGCCACTCGACTGGGCCGGTTTGCTGGCCGGGCTATTTTCCCCTTTTCCATTTCTTTCTATTTCTCTCCCCCTTTTTCTATTTCCATTTCCTATTTTCTAGCCCTATACTTGTATACATGTATGCTCCCTTGGGGTGGGTCCACTAGGTCAACCCTATGGTCTTAAGCCAAGCTAGGGTGTGGGTCCACACACAAACAAGACTTTTTATTTAAAAAGGGTTGATCAAATTATTATTAGCACTCATGAAACCAAAAGAGAGGCAACTCAAATGTTGTTAATGCTTATGCTCACTTCATCTATCCTTAGGGTCTACTTGTGCAACTAGGGTGCCTTCCTAGCATGTTCACTCTCCAAGCAAGGGTCTTTAGAAAAAGTTTTTGAAAGTTGTGATTTTTGGGTTCTGGGATTTCAGGGTTGCTACAGTCCTCCCCCCTCACAGGAATCTCGTCCCGAGATTTAAGGTCTCACGTACCTTTCGAAGAGGTAGAGGTAAAGCATCCGAAGCTGTAACTCTTTCTCCCAAGTAGCTTCTCTTTCTGTGTGATTGCTCCATTGCACTTTGCAGAAGGGTATGGTGGCGCTTCTTGTCTTCTTGACTGCTCTGTCAAGTATCTGGATCGGGTGTTCTTTGTACTCAAGTGTGTCTTGGATATCTAGTGCCTCTGTTGGTACTTGCTCATCTGGTAGTTTCAAGCACTTGCATAGCTGTGACACGTGGAACACAGGGTGAACACCTGCTAGCTCCGCGGGTAGCTCTAGCCGATAAGCTAACTTGCCGATTCTATGACTAATCCTGTAGGGTCCCACGTATCTTGGTGCCAACTTTCCTTTTACATGGAATCTGATGGTGCCTCGAAGTGGGGAGACTTTGAGGTAGACATAATCTCCCACCTTGAACTCAAGATCTCTCCGTCTGTTATCTGCATAGCTCTTCTAACGGCTCTGGGCAATTCTCAGGTTCTCTCACACCTATGCCACTCCTTCTTCGGCTTCTTGATAATAGCTGGGACAAAGAATGACCTTTCTCCTACTTCTGACCACATCAGCAGGGTATGGCACTGTCTTCCGTACAGGGCCTCAAATGGGGACATCTTGAGGCTAACTTGGTAACTGTTGTTGTATGAGAACTCTGCATGAGTCAAGCTCTTCTCCCAATCTACACCATACTTCAACACACAAGCTCGGAACATGTCCTCCAGAATCTGATTCACTCCCTCTATCTGCCCATCTGTCTAAGGGAGGTAAGCGGTGCTATAGTCTAAGTGAGTCCCGATTGTTTTGTGTAGACTCCGCCAGAACTTAGACATGAATTGGGTGCCTCTATCTGATACTATGCTCACAGGGGCTCCATGCAGCCGGAGAATGTTGTCCATGTACAACTCGACCAACTTATCAGTCCAATAGGAGGTCTTGACAGCTATAAAGTGGGCCACCTTGGTCAATCTATCGACTGTGACCCAAATGGAGTCATTTCCCTTGGGTGAATGGGGTAGTCCAGATATGAAATCCATGGAAATGCTTTCCCATTTCCACATAGGTACATCCAATGGCTTAAGCAATCCTACAGGCCTCTGGTGTTCTTCCTTGATGCAATTGCAGATGTCACACCTTGCCACATACTTGGCAACGTCGGCCTTCATGTTTCTCCACCAGAATGATTTCTTCAAATCAGCATACATCTTGGTACTGCTTGGGTGGATGGAATAGTCAGAATCATGTCCTTCCGCTAGGATCTCTTGGCGAAGTGCCTTGTCAGAGGGTACACAAATTCTGTTCTTGTAGCAAGTGGCTCCTCGCTTATCTTCTCAGAACTCAGGACACTTCCTTTCTCCATGAGCTGGCGAATGTCTCTAATTTTAGGACAATCCTAGTGGGCATTGTGGATGCACTACTCAAGATCATACTATATCTGAAGCTCATTCAACTAGCTTTTTGGTATGAACTCCAATTTGAGCTTCTTCATTTCTTAGCACAATTCCGGAGGAATTGTCCTTTTCATGAGGTTATGGTAGCTCTGACGGCTCAGGGCGTCAGCAACTACATTGGCCTTCCTGGATGGTAGTGGATCTCCAGGATGTAGTCCTTAATCATTTCTAGCCATCTACGCTGCCTTATGTTCAGATCTTCCTGGGTAAAGAAGTACTTCAAGCTCTTGTGATCAGTGTAGATGTCACACTTGTTCTCAATCAGGTAGTGTCTCCAGATCTTTAGAGCATGTACAACAGCAGCAAGCTCCAAGTCATGGGTAGGGTAACATTGCTCGTGCACCTTTAGCTGTTGGGAAGCGTATGCAGATAACAGACGGAGAGATCTTGAGTTCAAGGTGGGAGATTATGTCTACCTCAAAGTCTCCCACTTCGAGGCACCATCAGATTCCATGTAAAAGGAAAGTTGGCACCAAGATACGTGGGACCCTACAGGATTAGTCATAGAATCGGCAAGTTAGCTTATCGGCTAGAGCTACCCGCGGAGCTAGCAGGTGTTCACCCTGTGTTCCACGTGTCACAGCTATGCAAGTGCTTGAAACTACCAGATGAGCAAGTACCAACAGAGGCACTAGATATCCAAGACACACTTGAGTACAAAGAACACCCGATCCAGATACTTGACAGAGCAGTCAAGAAGACAAGAAGCGCCACCATACCCTTCTGCAAAGTGCAATGGAGCAATCACACAGAAAGAGAAGCTACTTGGGAGAAAGAGTTACAGCTTCGGATGCTTTACCTCTACCTCTTCGAAAGGTACGTGAGACCTTAAATCTCGGGACGAGATTCCTGTGAGGGGGGAGGACTGTAGCAACCCTGAAATCCCAGAACCCAAAAATCACAACTTTCAAAAACTTTTTCTAAAAGACCCTTGCTCGGAGAGTAGGAAATGCATCCGCCTGTTCCCTTGTACCCGGGCACCACGCCCGCGCACAAAGAAACTACCCACACCCCCCTAGGACTTTGACCCTACGGATCAACAAGCATAGGACATGGGCATACCCGAAGGCACGACGAACCGCCACCTCAACTTAGCTCTAATCCTCATCATATATATAGCATGAATGGTTAAGCATACAGTTCTATATGATGAGATCATAACATAGGAACTATAGTCTAATTCATATGCTAAGATCATGTCAAAAGAACATGTTAAGATCATAACATACAAACTATACACTAGTTCATATATCATGATTATAACAGTACAACTATACTCTAGTTCATATGCATTGCTATATAAGTGATATGAGAGCATGACTATGGAAGAACTCTTCATAGTATTATTCATACCAAAGTGCTCTTCTTCCAAGGAGACAAGCTCTCCAAGTAGCTTTTGCCTTTGCTCCAAAATACTACTAAAAACTAAAAAGGGTACAAGTGGAGATGAAGCTCAAGTGAGGTGTGTTGACTCCAAATGGTGTGTGTGTTGAGAGAGCACTACCCCTCCTTTTATACATAAAGGAGGTCGGTTTGGGGTGCCATAAAATAGGAAACTAGTCTACACCGCCTCTACATGTCGGCATGCAACCGCCAGAGAAAGGTGGGCCCGAGGGGAGCCAGTGGCGGTGCGGCCGCACCCCTGGCCCGCTCCTGTCACCACCGCCTTTCTCTGGTGGGCTTTTGGTTGGACCAGGGTTGCCTCCACGTAGGTGTTCGGCCCAAATTTTTCATGAAAGTGGGCTTTTGCTTGGCTCCTTGGTATATGATCTGCGTTACGCTTTCTCTGTTGGCGTATTTTGATTCTTGTTCCACTGTATTTTGGTATAGTCTCTGCAAAATAATAAGCTTCCAATACAAGTGGAACTTTGTCAATAGTAAAAGCATATGTGTCGAAAGTATGTTTATTTCTCCTGCTTTTGGACTATAATTGGCGGTCGGATATGGTTGTTAGTGACCGCCAACATTCCCTAACTCCCAACTAGGCTAGTACTACAATTACATATTGAAAATGTAGCGTGGAGCTCTTCCTTGGTGGTGTATGATTATGATCTCCTCAATGAGAGGGGAGAGGTCCTCCTTTTATAGGTGGAGAAGAGGGGGCTAATTGGAAGATGCATTCTCCCCACATGGAAGGTAACAAACTGCCCTCAAACCGACCTGAAGATGCAACGAACCTGGCCGATAACCTACATCACCGCCTTTGCAATGTCGGTGAGAGGTGGCCCACCAAAGATGGGCCCGAGACGCGTCACCAAGGGTGCGGCCGCACCAGGGGGTCGGCCGCACCCTAGAGGTGTCGTTTTGGCCCAATCTTTGTTCTGTAGGCCTCTAGGACTGCATGGACCACTCCTGCAAAGTTTGGCCCTATTTGGAGCACGTTTGCTTTGTGTTTTGGGCCTTTTTCTGCCTATAACAAGGCCCTGATTTGCCTGGTAGGTGGGCCTTCTCCCCCTGGGCTCATGTCGGGTGATATTACGCCTTGTCTTTTGCGTATTTAGGTGCGTTTTCCTTGTTATTCCGACATGTCCTCCTGTAAATCATAAAGCACCAAAACTCATGGAAATCATTAGTTCTAAAGCCCTATATCTAAGTTTGGTGTTTAATTGGGAAGATTTTATGCGAGAAATGACGGTTAAATTTAGACGTTAAGGACCGCCAACAGCAGGTACGGTGGTGGCGTAAGCGGCGCAGGGCCACGGCGATGGCGTCACGGCCCGGCTGGCGGGGTTTGAATGGGGTGGCGCCACGGATCGTGGACGTGGCAACCATCCGCGAGGTGCCCAAGGTGGTGGCGTGCACGGATTGTCGTGATCGCGCTGCTCCTCCTTGGATTCCCGCCGGCGAGAGCGCGCGGCGAAAAAGCAGAGGAAGGGGAGAGAGGTGGGTGATGACAAGCGGGTCCCACAGGGTCCACTGGTCAGCGACCGTGCAAGAGGGTGAGCGAGCGCGGGCACGGGCGAGGGCGCTGCTGGGCCACGTCCACAAGTTGGGCCAGCAGGGGCGCGGACGTGGGTGAGGGGCTCAGCGCTTGGCTGGGCCACTCGACTGGGCCGGTTTGCTGGCCGGGCTATTTTCCCCTTTTCCATTTCTTTCTATTTCTCTCCCCCTTTTTCTATTTCCATTTCCTATTTTCTAGCCCTATACTTGTATACATGTATGCTCCCTTGGGGGTGGGTCCACTAGGTCAACCCTATGGTCTTAAGCCAAGCTAGGGTGTGGGTCCACACACAAACAAGACTTTTTATTTAAAAAGGGTTGATCAAATTATTATTAGCACTCATGAAACCAAAAGAGAGGCAACTCAAATGTTGTTAATGCTTATGCTCACTTCATCTATCCTTAGGGTCTACTTGTGCAACTAGGGTGCCTTCCTAGCATGTTCACTCTCCAAGCAAGGGTCTTTTAGAAAAAGTTTTTGAAAGTTGTGATTTTTGGGTTCTGGGATTTCAGGGTTGCTACAGTCCTCCCCCCTCACAGGAATCTCGTCCCGAGATTTAAGGTCTCACGTACCTTTCGAAGAGGTAGAGGTAAAGCATCCGAAGCTGTAACTCTTTCTCCCAAGTAGCTTCTCTTTCTGTGTGATTGCTCCATTGCACTTTGCAGAAGGGTATGGTGGCGCTTCTTGTCTTCTTGACTGCTCTGTCAAGTATCTGGATCGGGTGTTCTTTGTACTCAAGTGTGTCTTGGATATCTAGTGCCTCTGTTGGTACTTGCTCATCTGGTAGTTTCAAGCACTTGCATAGCTGTGACACGTGGAACACAGGGTGAACACCTGCTAGCTCCGCGGGTAGCTCTAGCCGATAAGCTAACTTGCCGATTCTATGACTAATCCTGTAGGGTCCCACGTATCTTGGTGCCAACTTTCCTTTTACATGGAATCTGATGGTGCCTCGAAGTGGGGAGACTTTGAGGTAGACATAATCTCCCACCTTGAACTCAAGATCTCTCCGTCTGTTATCTGCATACGCTTCCCAACAGCTAAAGGTGCACGAGCAATGTTACCCTACCCATGACTTGGAGCTTGCTGCTGTTGTACATGCTCTAAAGATCTGGAGACACTACCTGATTGAGAACAAGTGTGACATCTACACTGATCACAAGAGCTTGAAGTACTTCTTTACCCAGGAAGATCTGAACATAAGGCAGCGTAGATGGCTAGAAATGATTAAGGACTACATCCTGGAGATCCACTACCATCCAGGAAGGCCAATGTAGTTGCTGACGCCCTGAGCCGTCAGAGCTACCATAACCTCATGAAAAGGACAATTCCTCCGGAATTGTGCTAAGAAATGAAGAAGCTCAAATTGGAGTTCATACCAAAAAGCTAGTTGAATGAGCTTCAGATATAGTATGATCTTGAGTAGTGCATCCACAATGCCCACTAGGATTGTCCTAAAATTAGAGACATTCGCCAGCTCATGGAGAAAGGAAGTGTCCTGAGTTCTGAGAAGATAAGCGAGGAGCCACTTGCTACAAGAACAGAATTTGTGTACCCTCTGACAAGGCACTTCGCCAAGAGATCCTAGCGGAAGGACATGATTCTGACTATTCCATCCACCCAAGCAGTACCAAGATGTATGCTGATTTGAAGAAATCATTCTGGTGGAGAAACATGAAGGCCGACGTTGCCAAGTATGTGGCAAGGTGTGACATCTGCAATTGCATCAAGGAAGAACACCAGAGGCCTGTAGGATTGCTTAAGCCATTGGATGTACCTATGTGGAAATGGGAAAGCATTTCCATGGATTTCATATCTGGACTACCCCATTCACCCAAGGGAAATGACTCCATTTGGGTCACAGTCGATAGATTGACCAAGGTGGCCCACTTTATAGCTGTCAAGACCTCCTATTGGACTGATAAGTTGGTCGAGTTGTACATGGACAACATTCTCCGGCTGCATGGAGCCCCTGTGAGCATAGTATCAGATAGAGGCACCCAATTCATGTCTAAGTTCTGGCGGAGTCTACACAAAACAATCGGGACTCACTTAGACTATAGCACCGCTTACCTCCCTTAGACAGATGGGCAGATAGAGGGAGTGAATCAGATTCTGGAGGACATGTTCCGAGCTTGTGTGTTGAAGTATGGTGTAGATTGGGAGAAGAGCTTGACTCATGCAGAGTTCTCATACAACAACAGTTACCAAGTTAGCCTCAAGATGTCCCCATTTGAGGCCCTGTACGGAAGACAGTGCCATACCCTGCTGATGTGGTCAGAAGTAGGAGAAAGGTCATTCTTTGTCCCAGCTATTATCAAGAAGCCGAAGAAGGAGTGGCATAGGTGTGAGAGAACCTGAGAATTGCCCAGAGCCGTTAGAAGAGCTATGCAGATAACAGACGGAGAGATCTTGAGTTCAAGGTGGGAGATTATGTCTACCTCAAAGTCTCCCCACTTCGAGGCACCATCAGATTCCATGTAAAAGGAAAGTTGGCACCAAGATACGTGGGACCCTACAGGATTAGTCATAGAATCGGCAAGTTAGCTTATCGGCTAGAGCTACCCGCGGAGCTAGCAGGTGTTCACCCTGTGTTCCACGTGTCACAGCTATGCAAGTGCTTGAAACTACCAGATGAGCAAGTACCAACAGAGGCACTAGATATCCAAGACACACTTGAGTACAAAGAACACCCGATCCAGATACTTGACAGAGCAGTCAAGAAGACAAGAAGCGCCACCATACCCTTCTGCAAAGTGCAATGGAGCAATCACACAGAAAGAGAAGCTACTTGGGAGAAAGAGTTACAGCTTCGGATGCTTTACCTCTACCTCTTCGAAAGGTACGTGAGACCTTAAATCTCGGGACGAGATTCCTGTGAGGGGGGAGGACTGTAGCAACCCTGAAATCCCAGAACCCAAAAATCACAACTTTCAAAAACTTTTTCTAAAAGACCCTTGCTTGGAGAGTGAACATGCTAGGAAGGCACCCTAGTTGCACAAGTAGACCCTAAGGATAGATGAAGTGAGCATAAGCATTAACAACATTTGAGTTGCCTCTCTTTTGGTTTCATGAGTGCTAATAATAATTTGATCAACCCTTTTTAAATAAAAAGTCTTGTTTGTGTGTGGACCCACACCCTAGCTTGGCTTAAGACCATAGGGTTGACCTAGTGGACCCACCCCAAGGGAGCATACATGTATACAAGTATAGGGCTAGAAAATAGGAAATGGAAATAGAAAAAGGGGGAGAGAAATAGAAAGAAATGGAAAAGGGGAAAATAGCCCGGCCAGCAAACCGGCCCAGTCGAGTGGCCCAGCCAAGCGCTGAGCCCCTCACCCACGTCCGCGCCCCTGCTGGCCCAACTTGTGGACGTGGCCCAGCAGCGCCCTCGCCCGTGCCCGCGCTCGCTCACCCTCTTGCACGGTCGCTGACCAGTGGACCCTGTGGGACCCGCTTGTCATCACCCACCTCTCTCCCCTTCCTCTGCTTTTTCGCCGCGCGCTCTCGCCGGCGGGAATCCAAGGAGGAGCAGCGCGATCACGACAATCCGTGCACGCCACCACCTTGGGCACCTCGCGGATGGTTGCCACGTCCACGATCCGTGGCGCCACCCCATTCAAACCCCGCCAGCCGGGCCGTGACGCCATCGCCGTGGCCCTGCGCCGCTTACGCCACCACCGTACCTGCTGTTGGCGGTCCTTAACGTCTAAATTTAACCGTCATTTCTCGCATAAAATCTTCCCAATTAAACACCAAACTTAGATATAGGGCTTTAGAACTAATGATTTCCATGAGTTTTGGTGCTTTATGATTTACAGGAGGACATGTCGGAATAACAAGGAAAACGCACCTAAATACGCAAAAGACAAGGCGTAATATCACCCGACATGAGCCCAGGGGGAGAAGGCCCACCTACCAGGCAAATCAGGGCCTTGTTATAGGCAGAAAAAGGCCCAAAACACAAAGCAAACGTGCTCCAAATAGGGCCAAACTTTGCAGGAGTGGTCCATGCAGTCCTAGAGGCCTACAGAACAAAGATTGGGCCAAAACGACACCTCTAGGGTGCGGCCGACCCCCTGGTGCGGCCGCACCCTTGGTGACGCGTCTCGGGCCCATCTTTGGTGGGCCACCTCTCACCGACATTGCAAAGGCGGTGATGTAGGTTATCGGCCAGGTTCGTTGCATCTTCAGGTCGGTTTGAGGGCAGTTTGTTACCTTCCATGTGGGGAGAATGCATCTTCCAATTAGCCCCCTCTTCTCCACCTATAAAAGGAGGACCTCTCCCCT
Organism: Tripidium arundinaceum; assembly: GCA_030439765.1. Taxonomy (NCBI): domain Eukaryota; kingdom Viridiplantae; phylum Streptophyta; class Magnoliopsida; order Poales; family Poaceae; genus Tripidium; species Tripidium arundinaceum. The sequence goes on along the minus strand of JAHUYU010000357.1, from coordinate 10,371 downwards.
CTCATTGAGGAGATCATAATCATACACCACCAAGGAAGAGCTCCACGCTACATTTTCAATATGTAATTGTAGTACTAGCCTAGTTGGGAGTTAGGGAATGTTGGCGGTCACTAACAACCATATCCGACCGCCAATTATAGTCCAAAAGCAGGAGAAATAAACATACTTTCGACACATATGCTTTTACTATTGACAAAGTTCCACTTGTATTGGAAGCTTATTATTTTGCAGAGACTATACCAAAATACAGTGGAACAAGAATCAAAATACGCCAACAGAGAAAGCGTAACGCAGATCATATACCAAGGAGCCAAGCAAAAGCCCACTTTCATGAAAAATTTGGGCCGAACACCTACGTGGAGGCAACCCTGGTCCAACCAAAAGCCCACCAGAGAAAGGCGGTGGTGACAGGAGCGGGCCAGGGGTGCGGCCGCACCGCCACTGGCTCCCCTCGGGCCCACCTTTCTCTGGCGGTTGCATGCCGACATGTAGAGGCGGTGTAGACTAGTTTCCTATTTTATGGCACCCCAAACCGACCTCCTTTATGTATAAAAGGAGGGGTAGTGCTCTCTCAACACACACACCATTTGGAGTCAACACACCTCACTTGAGCTTCATCTCCACTTGTACCCTTTTTAGTTTTTAGTAGTATTTTGGAGCAAAGGCAAAAGCTACTTGGAGAGCTTGTCTCCTTGGAAGAAGAGCACTTTGGTATGAATAATACTATGAAGAGTTCTTCCATAGTCATGCTCTCATATCACTTATATAGCAATGCATATGAACTAGAGTATAGTTGTACTGTTATAATCATGATATATGAACTAGTGTATAGTTTGTATGTTATGATCTTAACATGTTCTTTTGACATGATCTTAGCATATGAATTAGACTATAGTTCCTATGTTATGATCTCATCATATAGAACTGTATGCTTAACCATTCATGCTATATATATGATGAGGATTAGAGCTAAGTTGAGGTGGCGGTTCGTCGTGCCTTCGGGTATGCCCATGTCCTATGCTTGTTGATCCGTAGGGTCAAAGTCCTAGGGGGGTGTGGGTAGTTTCTTTGTGCGCGGGCGTGGTGCCCGGGTACAAGGGAACAGGCGGATGCATTTCCTACTCTCCGGTTGAGGGGTAGGCGGCAGGTGGTGACAGCCCTGTCCGTCCCTTGTAATCCCCCACGTTCGTTTAGGGTGTAGGAGTCTAAATTGTCACATGAGGTTGCTTGCAGACCAGTACTCGGTGGCCTCCCGACCCATCTCATGCCTAGTTCTAACTCTTAACCATGTATATGTATCATCATCAACTGTTCTTTGCACGGCTATATTAGAACATGCCTGCTCCAGTTAGGAACATTCTTTTATTCTTTGTTTTCCTTTTATCCTTGAGGTTGGCCCAAGGGTGTGTCACACTATCTTAAAACTTATCATGGCTTACCCCTGTATTGAGTATTGGTCTATTATGCAGTCATGTTATCCTGTCCATGTCTCTACTAGAGATTTTTACACCATGCCTTCCTTTGGGAAAATATAAATAACGATACCCTGAATACTTCCGGGTGAAATGCTACAACGATAATTCCGTGCGCTTGCGGATTCGTTCTGCGATCGTTCAGAACTATCATCAAGGTATTTCTTGGCGGCGTTGCTAGCAACACCGTTAAGAAATGCCAACAAGCATTTCTGGCGCCGTTGCCGGGGAAGGCATTGGTTAAAAGAATCTAGTAGGACATGTTCATGATGATATGCATGTATGGTAGCCATTGCTCATGCAGGATAATCTTTCATGTTTTCTCCTGTTGTGGATGAAAACAAGATAGTGTATGACACGTTTCGTCTTGCCGGAAAACTACACCGATAATCCGGAAGCGCTCCTAAGGAAGAACAGGTCTCGTACCGCTTCTTCCTCCGCTACTCCACCGGCAGTTGAACCAGTCACCCCCGCACCATCCACTACTTCACTCATGGCCAAGTCACTCCGCAACTACTCCACCCCCGCTGTTGCCAACGTGCCTGTTGAGCCCGCTGTCAACACGGGCGCCGGAAACTTTGAGCTTTGGACTGGCCTGATCATGATGGTGCAGGCAAACCAGTTCTGTGGTTTGCCTAGCGAGGACGCAAGTGCACACTTGCAACACTTCCTTGAGCTGTGCGACACCATCATAAAAGACGTCGCACCAGCAAGCATCAGGCTCCGTATGTTTCCCTTCTCCCTCGCGGGGAAGGCGAAACAATGGTTTTACAAGAACAAGGAAGCTGTCGACACATGGGACAAATGTTCCATGGCGTTCCTCGTGAAATTTTTCCCCATGGGAAAAACCCATGCCCTAAGGGGAAAAATTTCGAACTTCCAGCAAAATTCAATGGAATCCATCCCCAAGGCGTGGGAAAGGCTGCAGGATTACTTCCAGGCATGCCCACACCATGAGATGGAAAATTGGCTCGTGCTCCTGAACTTCTACGAGGGGCTAACGCCCATGTCGAAGAGGCACATAGATGCTGCTGCTGGAGGCTCTTTTCTCTCCCTCACTATCGATGAAGCTACAGCTCTCATCGAGAAAATGGTGTCAAATCAATGGTGGGGGGAAAAAAGGTCAGACAAACAACAAGAAGGCATGCATACCGAGAAGGAGACGGATATGCTTGCCACAAAAATGGGCCTCCTATTAAAGAGCCTTGATGAGCGTGCCACCGAAGAGGAAGCAGTGTATGGCACTGTCAAGGCCATGGTCTCGCATATGACATGCGAAGTCTGTGGTGACGTTGGCCATTCGGGGAACGACTACCTGGAGACCCGTGAAGACACCACCTACATCAACAACGGGTTCTGCCAACAAGGAGGCCATAACGGGTGGAATGACCAGTCGCGCCCACATTACCAAGGAGGTAATTCGAACTTCAACTCAAATTATAATTCGAATCATCTTTCCTTGAAAGACTTGGTCTTAGGCCAAGCAAAAATAATTGAAAATCTTACTAAAAAATTGATGCTTAATGATAAAATGATTGAAAATTTGAATTCTAAAATAGGAGGTTTAACTTCTTCTATTGAAAACCAACTGAACTTTAATAAAATGATTGAAACTCAAGTAGCTCAAATTGCTATACCTATTTCTGACTCGGGAAACTTTTCGGAGCAACCTAAAACTTCTCTCAAATCTGTTAAAATGAGGTTCGGTAAGCCTCTATGTCGGGAAAACAACAAGTATCCCATAAATTCACCATTCATAGCCAAGAAAGAAGATCCTGGCTACCCGACAATCACATGCTCAATCGGCCCGCATGTCTTCCACAAAGCCTTCTGCGACCTTGGAGCAAGCATCAACATCATGTCCAAGGTAACATATGATAAAGTACTAGGTGGACTTTTGTCCCCTGCACCTTTTCGACTGCAGATGGCAGATCAAACTACACGAAATCCGGAGGGGCTAGCTATGGACATCCTGGTAAAAATTCGAGACGTGGACATCCCCACAGACTTCGTCGTCCTAGACATGGGCCACAATGAGGAAGTACCCCTTCTCTTAGGGAGACCATTTCTTAACACTACAAATGCAGTCTTACACGTGGGATCAGGGCATGTTAGCTTTCATATGCAAGGGCAAACAATGAGATGCCCATTCAATGGGTTTAAAATGCATATTAAAACAAATCGGCCCAAGAAACAACCACGTAAACAGGTACGACAGGAAGAAGCATCAACATCCGCATCTACTTCTCCGGAGATGGATGTACCTCCATCAAGCAAAAAGTGAAAGGAGAAGAGTCCTGCTCATTGGACTTTAAAATGGTGAGCCCTTGCCGAAGGTAAATCGGTAGCTATCCTTCGTATTTATGATTTAAAATTACCTAAAATAAAAATAATAATAAAAAAAATCTCTGTGGTTATCTTACTCACCATTCAATGTCTTCACCTCCGTTGGATGAATCTGGGTTTTTTTTATGCTTCCTTTCTTTACATTGGTATGTTTTGGTTTGGAGGTTGGTCAAACATCCTCTAAATTAAGCATGGTGCTTAGTTTAGATGTAATGATCATACTCCCATAGGCTTTTTTTTGAATTAAGCATGGTGCTTAGGTTAAAAAGCCTGCCTTAATCAAATTAGACATGGCGTCTAGTTTGATTTTTGAACCGAAATTGCTAGTGTAGAGTTTGGTTGATCATATGGACTAACCCTTGCAGGAATTGATCAACTTCATGAGGGTAAACTTTTGAGATAACAACAAAGGTGAAAACTTGTTTGGTAAACCTTGATTCAAATGGTAATAATGATGATAATCATAACTTGCAACAACTTAGAAAAGGAGCATGCATTTGCCACCCACAAGTTTTCAAGTTTTTAGGATGAGATAATTTTAGCCAACAAACTTGAATCTTGGGGAACACTAAGTTATAACCTAGGCACAGATGAATTATAGACAGAGCAATTATTCATCATTTCACCTTAGGAGAAACTAAACATTCCTTAAACACATATGGGAGTGGAATTCTTTTGTTCTTCATATCTCATCATTCTTTAAGATGATAAAATAGCTAAAAGGAATGTGAGATACAAATTACCTCTGTGGGAGTCCTCCCCCAAGCTAGCTTCTGACTTATGGTCTGTGGTTCAGCAAGGAATGCTGCTAGCCGGTGGACGCTGTGGCCTGGTTTGTGATCCGTGGCCTCCTTTGAGCGTGCTTGGAGGCTCCCCCCAAGCTTGTCTTTATGGTGACATTAAGATAACAAGACAACCATACTTGGGGTAGACAATATTTTTTCTCTTCTCTCTTTTTATTATTTATTATTTGTTATTATTATCATCATTATTACCATTTGAATCAAGGTTTACCAAACAAGTTTTCACCTTTGTTGTTATCTCAAAAGTTTACCCTCATGAAGTTGATCAATTCCTGCAAGGGTTAGTCCATATGATCAACCAAACTCTACACTAGCAATTTCGGTTCAAAAATCAAACTAGACGCCATGTCTAATTTGATTAAGGCAGGCTTTTTAACCTAAGCACCATGCTTAATTCAAAAAAAAGCCTATGGGAGTATGATCATTACATCTAAACTAAGCACCATGCTTAATTTAGAGGATGTTTGACCAACCTCCAAACCAAAACATACCAATGTAAAGAAAGGAAGCATAAAAAAAACCCAGATTCATCCAACGGAGGTGAAGACATTGAATGGTGAGTAAGATAACCACAGAGATTTTTTTTATTATTATTTTTATTTTAGGTAATTTTAAATCATAAATACGAAGGATAGCTACCGATTTACCTTCGGCAAGGGCTCACCATTTTAAAGTCCAATGAGCAGGACTCTTCTCCTTTCACTTTTTGCTTGATGGAGGTACATCCATCTCCGGAGAAGTAGATGCGGATGTTGATGCTTCTTCCTGTCGTACCTGTTTACGTGGTTGTTTCTTGGGCCGATTTGTTTTAATATGCATTTTAAACCCATTGAATGGGCATCTCATTGTTTGCCCTTGCATATGAAAGCTAACATGCCCTGATCCCACGTGTAAGACTGCATTTGTAGTGTTAAGAAATGGTCTCCCTAAGAGAAGGGGTACTTCCTCATTGTGGCCCATGTCTAGGACGACGAAGTCTGTGGGGATGTCCACGTCTCGAATTTTTACCAGGATGTCCATAGCTAGCCCCTCCGGATTTCGTGTAGTTTGATCTGCCATCTGCAGTCGAAAAGGTGCAGGGGACAAAAGTCCACCTAGTACTTTATCATATGTTACCTTGGACATGATGTTGATGCTTGCTCCAAGGTCGCAGAAGGCTTTGTGGAAGACATGCGGGCCGATTGAGCATGTGATTGTCGGGTAGCCAGGATCTTCTTTCTTGGCTATGAATGGTGAATTTATGGGATACTTGTTGTTTTCCCGACATAGAGGCTTACCGAACCTCATTTTAACAGATTTGAGAGAAGTTTTAGGTTGCTCCGAAAAGTTTCCCGAGTCAGAAATAGGTATAGCAATTTGAGCTACTTGAGTTTCAATCATTTTATTAAAGTTCAGTTGGTTTTCAATAGAAGAAGTTAAACCTCCTATTTTAGAATTCAAATTTTCAATCATTTTATCATTAAGCATCAATTTTTTAGTAAGATTTTCAATTATTTTTGCTTGGCCTAAGACCAAGTCTTTCAAGGAAAGATGATTCGAATTATAATTTGAGTTGAAGTTCGAATTACCTCCTTGGTAATGTGGGCGCGACTGGTCATTCCACCCGTTATGGCCTCCTTGTTGGCAGAACCCGTTGTTGATGTAGGTGGTGTCTTCACGGGTCTCCAGGTAGTCGTTCCCCGAATGGCCAACGTCACCACAGACTTCGCATGTCATATGCGAGACCATGGCCTTGACAGTGCCATACACTGCTTCCTCTTCGGTGGCACGCTCATCAAGGCTCTTTAATAGGAGGCCCATTTTTGTGGCAAGCATATCCGTCTCCTTCTCGGTATGCATGCCTTCTTGTTGTTTGTCTGACCTTTTTTCCCCCCACCATTGATTTGACACCATTTTCTCGATGAGAGCTGTAGCTTCATCGATAGTGAGGGAGAGAAAAGAGCCTCCAGCAGCAGCATCTATGTGCCTCTTCGACATGGGCGTTAGCCCCTCGTAGAAGTTCAGGAGCACGAGCCAATTTTCCATCTCATGGTGTGGGCATGCCTGGAAGTAATCCTGCAGCCTTTCCCACGCCTTGGGGATGGATTCCATTGAATTTTGCTGGAAGTTCGAAATTTTTCCCCTTAGGGCATGGGTTTTTCCCATGGGGAAAAATTTCACGAGGAACGCCATGGAACATTTGTCCCATGTGTCGACAGCTTCCTTGTTCTTGTAAAACCATTGTTTCGCCTTCCCCGCGAGGGAGAAGGGAAACATACGGAGCCTGATGCTTGCTGGTGCGACGTCTTTTATGATGGTGTCGCACAGCTCAAGGAAGTGTTGCAAGTGTGCACTTGCGTCCTCGCTAGGCAAACCACAGAACTGGTTTGCCTGCACCATCATGATCAGGCCAGTCCAAAGCTCAAAGTTTCCGGCGCCCGTGTTGACAGCGGGCTCAACAGGCACGTTGGCAACAGCGGGGGTGGAGTAGTTGCGGAGTGACTTGGCCATGAGTGAAGTAGTGGATGGTGCGGGGGTGACTGGTTCAACTGCCGGTGGAGTAGCGGAGGAAGAAGCGGTACGAGACCTGTTCTTCCTTAGGAGCGCTTCCGGATTATCGGTGTAGTTTTCCGGCAAGACGAAACGTGTCATACACTATCTTGTTTTCATCCACAACAGGAGAAAACATGAAAGATTATCCTGCATGAGCAATGGCTACCATACATGCATATCATCATGAACATGTCCTACTAGATTCTTTTAACCAATGCCTTCCCCGGCAACGGCGCCAGAAATGCTTGTTGGCATTTCTTAACGGTGTTGCTAGCAACGCCGCCAAGAAATACCTTGATGATAGTTCTGAACGATCGCAGAACGAATCCGCAAGCGCACGGAATTATCGTTGTAGCATTTCACCCGGAAGTATTCAGGGTATCGTTATTTATATTTTCCCAAAGGAAGGCATGGTGTAAAAATCTCTAGTAGAGACATGGACAGGATAACATGACTGCATAATAGACCAATACTCAATACAGGGGTAAGCCATGATAAGTTTTAAGATAGTGTGACACACCCTTGGGCCAACCTCAAGGATAAAAGGAAAACAAAGAATAAAAGAATGTTCCTAACTGGAGCAGGCATGTTCTAATATAGCCGTGCAAAGAACAGTTGATGATGATACATATACATGGTTAAGAGTTAGAACTAGGCATGAGATGGGTCGGGAGGCCACCGAGTACTGGTCTGCAAGCAACCTCATGTGACAATTTAGACTCCTACACCCTAAACGAACGTGGGGATTACAAGGGACGGACAGGGCTGTCACCACCTGCCGCCTACCCCTCAACCGGAGAGTAGGAAATGCATCCGCCTGTTCCCTTGTACCCGGGCACCACGCCCGCGCACAAAGAAACTACCCACACCCCCCTAGGACTTTGACCCTACGGATCAACAAGCATAGGACATGGGCATACCCGAAGGCACGACGAACCGCCACCTCAACTTAGCTCTAATCCTCATCATATATATAGCATGAATGGTTAAGCATACAGTTCTATATGATGAGATCATAACATAGGAACTATAGTCTAATTCATATGCTAAGATCATGTCAAAAGAACATGTTAAGATCATAACATACAAACTATACACTAGTTCATATATCATGATTATAACAGTACAACTATACTCTAGTTCATATGCATTGCTATATAAGTGATATGAGAGCATGACTATGGAAGAACTCTTCATAGTATTATTCATACCAAAGTGCTCTTCTTCCAAGGAGACAAGCTCTCCAAGTAGCTTTTGCCTTTGCTCCAAAATACTACTAAAAACTAAAAAGGGTACAAGTGGAGATGAAGCTCAAGTGAGGTGTGTTGACTCCAAATGGTGTGTGTGTTGAGAGAGCACTACCCCTCCTTTTATACATAAAGGAGGTCGGTTTGGGGTGCCATAAAATAGGAAACTAGTCTACACCGCCTCTACATGTCGGCATGCAACCGCCAGAGAAAGGTGGGCCCGAGGGGAGCCAGTGGCGGTGCGGCCGCACCCCTGGCCCGCTCCTGTCACCACCGCCTTTCTCTGGTGGGCTTTTGGTTGGACCAGGGTTGCCTCCACGTAGGTGTTCGGCCCAAATTTTTCATGAAAGTGGGCTTTTGCTTGGCTCCTTGGTATATGATCTGCGTTACGCTTTCTCTGTTGGCGTATTTTGATTCTTGTTCCACTGTATTTTGGTATAGTCTCTGCAAAATAATAAGCTTCCAATACAAGTGGAACTTTGTCAATAGTAAAAGCATATGTGTCGAAAGTATGTTTATTTCTCCTGCTTTTGGACTATAATTGGCGGTCGGATATGGTTGTTAGTGACCGCCAACATTCCCTAACTCCCAACTAGGCTAGTACTACAATTACATATTGAAAATGTAGCGTGGAGCTCTTCCTTGGTGGTGTATGATTATGATCTCCTCAATGAGAGGGGAGAGGTCCTCCTTTTATAGGTGGAGAAGAGGGGGCTAATTGGAAGATGCATTCTCCCCACATGGAAGGTAACAAACTGCCCTCAAACCGACCTGAAGATGCAACGAACCTGGCCGATAACCTACATCACCGCCTTTGCAATGTCGGTGAGAGGTGGCCCACCAAAGATGGGCCCGAGACGCGTCACCAAGGGTGCGGCCGCACCAGGGGGTCGGCCGCACCCTAGAGGTGTCGTTTTGGCCCAATCTTTGTTCTGTAGGCCTCTAGGACTGCATGGACCACTCCTGCAAAGTTTGGCCCTATTTGGAGCACGTTTGCTTTGTGTTTTGGGCCTTTTTCTGCCTATAACAAGGCCCTGATTTGCCTGGTAGGTGGGCCTTCTCCCCCTGGGCTCATGTCGGGTGATATTACGCCTTGTCTTTTGCGTATTTAGGTGCGTTTTCCTTGTTATTCCGACATGTCCTCCTGTAAATCATAAAGCACCAAAACTCATGGAAATCATTAGTTCTAAAGCCCTATATCTAAGTTTGGTGTTTAATTGGGAAGATTTTATGCGAGAAATGACGGTTAAATTTAGACGTTAAGGACCGCCAACAGCAGGTACGGTGGTGGCGTAAGCGGCGCAGGGCCACGGCGATGGCGTCACGGCCCGGCTGGCGGGGTTTGAATGGGGTGGCGCCACGGATCGTGGACGTGGCAACCATCCGCGAGGTGCCCAAGGTGGTGGCGTGCACGGATTGTCGTGATCGCGCTGCTCCTCCTTGGATTCCCGCCGGCGAGAGCGCGCGGCGAAAAAGCAGAGGAAGGGGAGAGAGGTGGGTGATGACAAGCGGGTCCCACAGGGTCCACTGGTCAGCGACCGTGCAAGAGGGTGAGCGAGCGCGGGCACGGGCGAGGGCGCTGCTGGGCCACGTCCACAAGTTGGGCCAGCAGGGGCGCGGACGTGGGTGAGGGGCTCAGCGCTTGGCTGGGCCACTCGACTGGGCCGGTTTGCTGGCCGGGCTATTTTCCCCTTTTCCATTTCATGAGTTTTGGTGCTTTATGATTTACAGGAGGACATGTCGGAATAACAAGGAAAACGCACCTAAATACGCAAAAGACAAGGTAATATCACCCGACATGAGCCCAGGGGGAGAAGGCCCACCTACCAGGCAAATCAGGGCCTTGTTATAGCAGAAAAAGGCCCAAAACACAAAGCAAACGTGCTCCAAATAGGGCCAAACTTGCAGGAGTGGTCCATGCAGTCCTAGAGGCCTACAGAACAAAGATTGGCCAAACGACTCTCTAGGGTG
>JAHUYU010002074.1:0-21064 GCA_030439765.1 Tripidium arundinaceum | reverse complement strand
TCCAGAGATCCACCTTCAAATTGGACATAGGGACTCCACGAGCCTGAACCAGTATAAACCCTGTGTCTTCTGTGCTACCATCTGATTCATCTTACGCGAATAGCTGCTAGGTATTGCCGGAGCTAATTCTTCCGACACTATGCATGGATGAATCATGAGGATTGGAAGTTACTCCATCATCCCAAGGGTAAGATCAAGAGCATCTCTAGCTCAATCCTCTCATGCATCTCTCCAATCTCTCTCTCATGCAATTTTATGGATTTTTGCAAGAAAACCTCATGAAGGACCAAATCCACCTCTCTAGCTCGAAGGCAAGGTTGCTCAAGAATTCATCATCAATCTTGGTGACTTAGGAATCACCAAATCTCATAGCTAAGTTGCCATGCTCAATCTCATGAATTATTTCTCAATTTCTCATGATTTTAGTCAATTCTCAAATCACTAGTTGCACATGTTAACTAAGGCTCCAAACCTAGCTATCACAAGCCCAAGATGTCACCCAAACATCCCTAGGAACCTTTTGCACATGCATGATCACTTTCACCCTCAAACTAGACTTGAATCACCAAGAAGCAACATGAAAAGTTAAGAACATAGGTTCTGTCGACAAAGGACGGAGTGTCCATCAACCTAGAAACTTAGCCGAAACTCATATCCATGTACTCAGCCTTTACTCTAAATAACTTCACAGAGTGTCTGTGAAATCTCACGGAGCGTTCGTCAATGATTAAAATTGATTTCCAGAGAACCCGAGAGCACCCAATTCCTTACGGAGCGTCCGTCAATATGCACGGAGAGTCCATGAGGCACAAAACACCCAAAATGACTAAGTCCCAACTCCACGGAGTGTTCTGCAGAACAATCCATCAAGCCACGAAGCGTCCGTCAAATTTGTCGGAATGTTTCGTCGGTTCACCCAGATCCCAACCCAAACTTTTTACCTTTAGGAAAGTATTCACGGACCGTCCGTCCTTTCTGACGGAGTGTCCATCGAATATTTTAAAATGTTAGAATGTTTAACCCTTAACCCTAGGACCTAACCACCCTAGCACGTATCTAGATGGTAGTTAGTGTAAAACTAATCCACTGTTAGATATCTCCTCCCCAGTTCCAAATTGCAAGATCACTCTCATATGCTTTTTATCTCTCTACCCTATGAAAGCGATCGTCTCCATTCCATCCAATGTCTTCTTTCAGGTTCATCTAGATTGTGAGGAACGTGTAAAAGTCATCATGATCATCCTCAGTCATTGAGACTTCATGATAGGCAGGCAACCACTACTATTAACCCTATTTTGGATACACATGATTTGTTTCATTATGAGTTGTGCATTTCATTCAAAAATGATTAACAACTTAATATTGCTTCGTTAATCTAGAACTACTCACTTAAGTGATCACATCCTTTATTTAACCAATGAGTTTGGGTCGCTTAATTGCTTAGTTTGCTAGCTTTGTTAGAAGTCAAGTGTGACAAGGGAACTCACTCTCGCACGTGTAGGAGCTACACCGGGATAATTAATCACTTAAAATTCGCAAGGGTGTGAACTTGACTTAATTTGTTCAATCTGACTAAAGATCGACCCCAATTTGAGATGATTAAAGTGATGGTCAATTTTTGGTAATCTCTACTCAAGCGAGGGGTAAGGTCACTATGAGTGTTGGATCTCAAGTGACGTAGCTCGTAGAGTAGCTAAGGACCATTCATGGGATAACGAGTTTGAGTAACCACCCTGTAACACCCTAAAATTTTCATGATTTTCATAATAGAGGAAAATGATTTATTTATGCAATTTGTGGTCATTGAAATTAGGAAAGATAATAATTTATTTTAGGGAATTAAAATAAATATAGGGTTCACAAACTTGAATGAGCATCATGCTGTTGCATATTGGTTTTGTATTGAGTGTGTTTTGTTCTCTTTCAAATTGGATTTGAAAAGGTATTTGAATTTGTGTTTGGAAACTTGATTTGAAATGGAAAATGAAGAAAACATTTCCTTTCCTCTCCCCCTCTCTCCCAAATCGGCCCGGCTCGGCCTGCCACCCCCTCCCTCTCCCGCCTCATTCTCTTTCGGCCCGGCCTGCCTCCCTTCCCTCCGCTGGCCCAGCGTCACCGCAGGCCCGCTCGCCCGGCCCAACCGCGCGCGGGAGCGCTTCCTCGATCCCGCGGCCCAGCCAAGCAAGCAGCCCAGCCGCGCCTCCCCTCTCCCTCTCTGGCTGGTAGCCCGCTTCGCTCTTTTTCTCTCTAACGTGCCGGACCCACCTGTCGGCGCTATCTTCTTCGCTCGTGCCCGAGCCGGACTCGGCTGCCGGTAAGGGAATCCTCCCCACTGCCCGGATCCTCCACGATCTTGGCGTGCTCCCCACGCCGAGCGGCCTACAAAACCTAAGCCCGTGTGCCGCACCGCTTCCCCTGAACCCTAGCGCAAGCCGCCACCTACGCCTCGACATCGCAGCGCCGCCGCAACACTAGCTGCACCGCTGTCGTTTTGCCTACGTCGATTTCATCGCCTCGCCGTCGCTTGAGTTGCTTCCCGGTCTTCGTTGAAAGGTAAGGAGGCATCCAGGGTCTCTCGCTCGAGCTCTCGCTCTCTCTGCGCCGTTTGCTAGCTCGCCGTCGTAACCGAGCCGCCGTTCCGAGCCCCTGCTGATTTCGATCCGTTCCCGACTCCGATTTTGATATTGGTGAGTTCGCCTCGAGCTCCTCTTTCTTCCTGTACCGGTCCCATGTCAATTGGTGGCCCGAATCGCCGGAACCATCAACGCCGGCGAGGTACTCGCCGCCGGCCATGGCCGACCACCGCGCCGCCACTGTGCCGGCCGGACGCGCCCCACTCCTCTCCCCGATCTAATATACGTCGTCTGTTTTAGATCCAACGGCTCCCGATGGCCGATACCCCTTCAAGGGCAATTTTGCTAAAGAGCCCTCTGCTTTTCTACAAATCGAACCCGCCGTCCTTGGCGTAAGCCAAGATTACGTATTCTCTATTTAAAAACGTATTTTCAGCTGATTTCAGTTCAGAGTTCGTTTTCTTTATTACAAAAGCGTATTTTCAGTATTTACAGAATTGCCATTGTCTTTAATAGCTCATATTTTCTCCGTTTTAACTCCAAATTGATCCGTTCAAGTTGCGTTGGATTCGTAATTGCGTAATATACGTGTTAGTACTACTGTTGAACATGTTTACAACTTTTGAAATTTGAGATTATATTTAATCTATTATTTTACTAAAGAAAATTCCTGTTAAATCATAACTTCTCCGTTCTAGGTCCGTTTTCGGTGATTTTCGCGTCTGTGTGTTCGTAATGATGCGTAGATTGGTTTTATAAACTTTTCAATTTGATTTATCTCTATTGGTGTACTGTTCTAATTACATCTCTTTGTTTGCTTTGCGTATGATTGCATGGATGCTTGTATGTTGCTGTGTGTTGTGGAGTTTAGACGGTGAGCAATTCGTGGGTGACCAGGAATCCTTTGAAGACCAAGATCCTCAGGAGTTCGTTGATCAAGGCAAGTATAGCATGGGATCATCCTTGTTTCCTATTCACCATTAATTACTTAAATTCATTCTGCATGAGTTTACCTTGATTACACTAAGGATTACCTAGTGTTGTGCCTGTACCTTGATACCTATGGATTATTGCATTTGGTAGTGTGAAGCTAGTGCTCAACCAAAGACCATGATCTTGTAATCTTGATTAATGATATATGCAATAAACACTAAAAGAAGACTTTTTAGCAACATGGTTAAGTGATCAACATTGCAATTTATCTCATCATCAAGTGTCATCATCATCGCTACACTAAGTCTAGAAGTAAGAACAACCAATAAGTTCCATCCCAAAGGACTTCAGGCTTTCGAAAGAATCTCTGCAGAGTAGTACAACTATATCCACATGGACACCAAGGACGAACCTCCATACACGTGCCCAGATAAGGGTTGCCTCATGGTTCCAACTATTCCACAATGTGGCTCTCATGTCGACGAAAGGTTTGAGTAGGTACCGGTGTAACGCCATCGCATCTACACCGTGTCACCCCTCGCGCCAACTCCGCATGATAAGCGAGTCACCACCATGTTCTTAGCTCATCGCCCCCATTTGTGATATGTGGTCTGTACGGGTGTGTCACACCCAATTTTAAGGATAAAATTGAATGCAATAATCTTATGTGCGCCCCAAGATGTGCATGAGCAGGGGGTGGTAGCAAGTATCTTCTTCGGCCTCCTTGTAGTAGTGATCCTCATACCATCCCAAAGGCTGGGGTGAACCTTCTGCTACTGCAGCTGATGGTGGTGACGCAGGTGCTTGGGGTGATGGTGATGTTGTGTCAGGTGTTGGTGAGGTGACTTCTTGCTCTTGGTGCTCCTCCTCTTCATCTTCTTCCATGTCCTCCACTATCACGAACTTATCTTCCTCAGGATCCTCTTCTTCATCGATCACCACGATGTCCTCCTCTCGTGGCTCCAAAGGTTCGAACAAGGCTCGCGGCGGGTAATAACCTCCAGTGCTCATACGAGCGGTCTTGCGGGCACGTGGCATCTACAGAATTAGAGAGGGTTAGATTAGAAGCAACAAGCTTTCATAACAGAGTGAGGTAAAAGGAGGAATAATTTTAACAAATATCAAG
Source organism: Tripidium arundinaceum (assembly GCA_030439765.1). Lineage (NCBI taxonomy): Eukaryota > Viridiplantae > Streptophyta > Magnoliopsida > Poales > Poaceae > Tripidium > Tripidium arundinaceum. The sequence goes on along the minus strand of JAHUYU010002074.1, from coordinate 16,432 downwards.
ACTGAGGTAGTAAGCATGAAACAAGTGAAGATGAGGATGCTAAGACGACCATTACTAACTAGGCTTGCGTCCTACAGTCAACCTGGCTCCGATACCAATTTGTCACACCCAATTTTAAGGATAAAATTGAATGCAATAATCTTATGTGCGCCCAGAGATCAGTCACACACATAAGCCGACAAATACCAAGGTGTATCATCGCAGGTACTTATTACATAGCGAATAATACTTAACACATAGTCTTTACACAAATAAAGCGGAAATATAAAGATAACTCTCGCGGTAGCTCCACTTCACAGGGACGGTTGACTGGTTGACCACAAGTCTAGTAGTCCTCAGGAAAATCATCATTACCGTAGCCATCTGTTACCCATCCGGGATTTTTATCCAAGTAGTGAAAAATAACAAGCGTAAGTACATCTTGTACTCAATAGGTGTAACATGGGGTTCATGAGGCTCAAGAAGGCATAACACAGGTTTGACTGCAAGCAGCTTTTAGTTGGCACACTTTTAAGCATATGAGTAGCAACAAGTTGTCATAACTCCCAAAAGTAAACTCATGATCAGGTACAGGAAGAAAGAGGAGCTCGAGGCGAACTCACCAATATCAAAATCGGAGTCGGGAACGGATCGAAATCAGCAGGGGCTCGGAACGGCGGCTCGGTTACGACGGCGAGCTAGCAAACGGCGCAGAGAGAGCGAGAGCTCGAGCGAGAGACCCTGGATGCCTCCTTACCTTTCAACGAAGACCGGGAAGCAACTCAAGCGACGGCGAGGCGATGAAATCGACGTAGGCAAAACGACAGCGGTGCAGCTAGTGTTGCGGCGGCGCTGCGATGTCGAGGCGTAGGTGGCGGCTTGCGCTAGGGTTCAGGGGAAGCGGTGCGGCACACGGGCTTAGGTTTTGTAGGCCGCTCGGCGTGGGGAGCACGCCAAGATCGTGGAGGATCCGGGCAGTGGGGAGGATTCCCTTACCGGCAGCCGAGTCCGGCTCGGGCACGAGCGAAGAAGATAGCGCCGACAGGTGGGTCCGGCACGTTAGAGAGAAAAAGAGCGAAGCGGGCTACCAGCCAGAGAGGGAGAGGGGAGGCGCGGCTGGGCTGCTTGCTTGGCTGGGCCGCGGGATCGAGGAAGCGCTCCCGCGCGCGGTTGGGCCGGGCGAGCGGGCCTGCGGTGACGCTGGGCCAGCGGAGGGAAGGGAGGCAGGCCGGGCCGAAAGAGAATGAGGCGGGAGAGGGAGGGGGTGGCAGGCCGAGCCGGGCCGATTTGGGAGAGAGGGGGAGAGGAAAGGAAATGTTTTCTTCATTTTCCATTTCAAATCAAGTTTCCAAACACAAATTCAAATACCTTTTCAAATCCAATTTGAAAGAGAACAAAACACACTCAATACAAAACCAATATGCAACAGCATGATGCTCATTCAAGTTTGTGAACCCTATATTTATTTTAATTCCCTAAAATAAATTATTATCTTTCCTAATTTCAATGACCACAAATTGCATAAATAAATCATTTTCCTCTATTATGAAAATCATGAAAATTTTAGGGTGTTACAGGGTGGTTACTCAAACTCGTTATCCCATGAATGGTCCTTAGCTACTCTACGAGCTACGTCACTTGAGATCCAACACTCATAGTGACCTTACCCCTCGCTTGAGTAGAGATTACCAAAATTGACCATCACTTTAATCATCTCAAATTGGGGTCGATCTTTAGTCAGATTGAACAAATTAAGTCAAGTTCACACCCTTGCGAATTTTAAGTGATTAATTATCCCGGTGTAGCTCCTACACGTGCGAGAGTGAGTTCCCTTGTCACACTTGACTTCTAACAAAGCTAGCAAACTAAGCAATTAAGCGACCCAAACTCATTGGTTAAATAAAGGATGTGATCACTTAAGTGAGTAGTTCTAGATTAACGAAGCAATATTAAGTTGTTAATCATTTTTGAATGAAATGCACAACTCATAATGAAACAAATCATGTGTATCCAAAATAGGGTTAATAGTAGTGGGTTGCCTGCCTATCATGAAGTCTCAATGACTGAGGATGATCATGATGACTTTTACACGTTCCTCACAATCTAGATGAACCTGAAAGAAGACATTGGATGGAATGGAGACGATCGCTTTCATAGGGTAGAGAGATAAAAAGCATATGAGAGTGATCTTGCAATTTGGAACTGGGGAGGAGATATCTAACAGTGGATTAGTTTTACACTAACTACCATCTAGATACGTGCTAGGGTGGTTAGGTCCTAGGGTTAAGGGTTAAACATTCTAACATTTTAAAATATTCGATGGACACTCCGTCAGAAAGGACGGACGGTCCGTGAATACTTTCCTAAAGGTAAAAAGTTTGGGTTGGGATCTGGGTGAACCGACGAAACATTCCGACAAATTTGACGGACGCTTCGTGGCTTGATGGATTGTTCTGCAGAACACTCCGTGGAGTTGGGACTTAGTCATTTTGGGTGTTTTGTGCCTCATGGACTCTCCGTGCATATTGACGGACGCTCCGTAAGGAATTGGGTGCTCTCGGGTTCTCTGGAAATCAATTTTAATCATTGACGAACGCTCCGTGAGATTTCACAGACACTCTGTGAAGTTATTTAGAGTAAAGGCTGAGTACATGGATATGAGTTTCGGCTAAGTTTCTAGGTTGATGGACACTCCGTCCTTTGTCGACAGAACCTATGTTCTTAACTTTTCATGTTGCTTCTTGGTGATTCAAGTCTAGTTTGAGGGTGAAAGTGATCATGCATGTGCAAAAGGTTCCTAGGGATGTTTGGGTGACATCTTGGGCTTGTGATAGCTAGGTTTGGAGCCTTAGTTAACATGTGCAACTAGTGATTTGAGAATTGACTAAAATCATGAGAAATTGAGAAATAATTCATGAGATTGAGCATGGCAACTTAGCTATGAGATTTGGTGATTCCTAAGTCACCAAGATTGATGATGAATTCTTGAGCAACCTTGCCTTCGAGCTAGAGAGGTGGATTTGGTCCTTCATGAGGTTTTCTTGCAAAAATCCATAAAATTGCATGAGAGAGAGATTGGAGAGATGCATGAGAGGATTGAGCTAGAGATGCTCTTGATCTTACCCTTGGGATGATGGAGTAACTTCCAATCCTCATGATTCATCCATGCATAGTGTCGGAAGAATTAGCTCCGGCAATACCTAGCAGCTATTCGCGTAAGATGAATCAGATGGTAGCACAGAAGACACAGGGTTTATACTGGTTCAGGCTCGTGGAGTCCCTATGTCCAATTTGAAGGTGGATCTCTGTATTCGTATGCTCGGTTACAAGGGCTACTGCTCCTAGCTATGCGCTAGAATGAAGGAGATGGGATTGGATCTTGATCCAAGGGAGGGGGGCTACCCCTCCTTATATAGTCCAAGGGGGTAGGGTTACATTAGATCTGATCAGCTAATAGATTGGATTCCTAGTCTGTTACATGGAATGTACAACAGATTGATTCTATCCTATTGCCTTGATATGATGACGCCGGATATCCTCGAAATGACTTGAATCACCAAGAAGCAACATGAAAAGTTAAGAACATAGGTTCTGTCGACAAAGGACGGAGTGTCCATCAACCTAGAAACTTAGCCGAAACTCATATCCATGTACTCAGCCTTTACTCTAAATAACTTCACAGAGTGTCTGTGAAATCTCACGGAGCGTTCGTCAATGATTAAAATTGATTTCCAGAGAACCCGAGAGCACCCAATTCCTTACGGAGCGTCCGTCAATATGCACGGAGAGTCCATGAGGCACAAAACACCCAAAATGACTAAGTCCCAACTCCACGGAGTGTTCTGCAGAACAATCCATCAAGCCACGAAGCGTCCGTCAAATTTGTCGGAATGTTTCGTCGGTTCACCCAGATCCCAACCCAAACTTTTTACCTTTAGGAAAGTATTCACGGACCGTCCGTCCTTTCTGACGGAGTGTCCATCGAATATTTTAAAATGTTAGAATGTTTAACCCTTAACCCTAGGACCTAACCACCCTAGCACGTATCTAGATGGTAGTTAGTGTAAAACTAATCCACTGTTAGATATCTCCTCCCCAGTTCCAAATTGCAAGATCACTCTCATATGCTTTTTATCTCTCTACCCTATGAAAGCGATCGTCTCCATTCCATCCAATGTCTTCTTTCAGGTTCATCTAGATTGTGAGGAACGTGTAAAAGTCATCATGATCATCCTCAGTCATTGAGACTTCATGATAGGCAGGCAACCCACTACTATTAACCCTATTTTGGATACACATGATTTGTTTCATTATGAGTTGTGCATTTCATTCAAAAATGATTAACAACTTAATATTGCTTCGTTAATCTAGAACTACTCACTTAAGTGATCACATCCTTTATTTAACCAATGAGTTTGGGTCGCTTAATTGCTTAGTTTGCTAGCTTTGTTAGAAGTCAAGTGTGACAAGGGAACTCACTCTCGCACGTGTAGGAGCTACACCGGGATAATTAATCACTTAAAATTCGCAAGGGTGTGAACTTGACTTAATTTGTTCAATCTGACTAAAGATCGACCCCAATTTGAGATGATTAAAGTGATGGTCAATTTTGGTAATCTCTACTCAAGCGAGGGGTAAGGTCACTATGAGTGTTGGATCTCAAGTGACGTAGCTCGTAGAGTAGCTAAGGACCATTCATGGGATAACGAGTTTGAGTAACCACCCTGTAACACCCTAAAATTTTCATGATTTTCATAATAGAGGAAAATGATTTATTTATGCAATTTGTGGTCATTGAAATTAGGAAAGATAATAATTTATTTTAGGGAATTAAAATAAATATAGGGTTCACAAACTTGAATGAGCATCATGCTGTTGCATATTGGTTTTGTATTGAGTGTGTTTTGTTCTCTTTCAAATTGGATTTGAAAAGGTATTTGAATTTGTGTTTGGAAACTTGATTTGAAATGGAAAATGAAGAAAACATTTCCTTTCCTCTCCCCCTCTCTCCCAAATCGGCCCGGCTCGGCCTGCCACCCCCTCCCTCTCCCGCCTCATTCTCTTTCGGCCCGGCCTGCCTCCCTTCCCTCCGCTGGCCCAGCGTCACCGCAGGCCCGCTCGCCCGGCCCAACCGCGCGCGGGAGCGCTTCCTCGATCCCGCGGCCCAGCCAAGCAAGCAGCCCAGCCGCGCCTCCCCTCTCCCTCTCTGGCTGGTAGCCCGCTTCGCTCTTTTTCTCTCTAACGTGCCGGACCCACCTGTCGGCGCTATCTTCTTCGCTCGTGCCCGAGCCGGACTCGGCTGCCGGTAAGGGAATCCTCCCCACTGCCCGGATCCTCCACGATCTTGGCGTGCTCCCCACGCCGAGCGGCCTACAAAACCTAAGCCCGTGTGCCGCACCGCTTCCCCTGAACCCTAGCGCAAGCCGCCACCTACGCCTCGACATCGCAGCGCCGCCGCAACACTAGCTGCACCGCTGTCGTTTTGCCTACGTCGATTTCATCGCCTCGCCGTCGCTTGAGTTGCTTCCCGGTCTTCGTTGAAAGGTAAGGAGGCATCCAGGGTCTCTCGCTCGAGCTCTCGCTCTCTCTGCGCCGTTTGCTAGCTCGCCGTCGTAACCGAGCCGCCGTTCCGAGCCCCTGCTGATTTCGATCCGTTCCCGACTCCGATTTTGATATTGGTGAGTTCGCCTCGAGCTCCTCTTTCTTCCTGTACCTGATCATGAGTTTACTTTTGGGAGTTATGACAACTTGTTGCTACTCATATGCTTAAAAGTGTGCCAACTAAAAGCTGCTTGCAGTCAAACCTGTGTTATGCCTTCTTGAGCCTCATGAACCCCATGTTACACCTATTGAGTACAAGATGTACTTACGCTTGTTATTTTTCACTACTTGGATAAAAATCCCGGATGGGTAACAGATGGCTACGGTAATGATGATTTTCCTGAGGACTACTAGACTTGTGGTCAACCAGTCAACCGTCCCTGTGAAGTGGAGCTACCGCGAGAGTTATCTTTATATTTCCGCTTTATTTGTGTAAAGACTATGTGTTAAGTATTATTCGCTATGTAATAAGTACCTGCGATGATACACCTTGGTATTTGTCGGCTTATGTGTGTGACTGATCTCTGGGCGCACATAAGATTATTGCATTCAATTTTATCCTTAAAATTGGGTGTGACAAATTGGTATCGGAGCCAGGTTGACTGTAGGACGCAAGCCTAGTTAGTAATGGTCGTCTTAGCATCCTCATCTTCACTTGTTTCATGCTTACTACCTCAGTCTTGATATTTGTTAAAATTATTCCTCCTTTTACCTCACTCTGTTATGAAAGCTTGTTGCTTCTAATCTAACCCTCTCTAATTCTGTAGATGCCACGTGCCCGCAAGACCGCTCGTATGAGCACTGGAGGTTATTACCCGCCGCGAGCCTTGTTCGAACCTTTGGAGCCACGAGAGGAGGACATCGTGGTGATCGATGAAGAAGAGGATCCTGAGGAAGATAAGTTCGTGATAGTGGAGGACATGGAAGAAGATGAAGAGGAGGAGCACCAAGAGCAAGAAGTCACCTCACCAACACCTGACACAACATCACCATCACCCCAAGCACCTGCGTCACCACCATCAGCTGCAGTAGCAGAAGGTTCACCCCAGCCTTTGGGATGGTATGAGGATCACTACTACAAGGAGGCCGAAGAAGATACTTGCTACCACCCCCTGCTCATGCACATCTTGGGGCGCACATAAGATTATTGCATTCAATTTTATCCTTAAAATTGGGTGTGACACACCCGTACAGACCACATATCACAAATGGGGGCGATGAGCTAAGAACATGGTGGTGACTCGCTTATCATGCGGAGTTGGCGCGAGGGGTGACACGGTGTAGATGCGATGGCGTTACACCGGTACCTACTCAAACCTTTCGTCGACATGAGAGCCACATTGTGGAATAGTTGGAACCATGAGGCAACCCTTATCTGGGCACGTGTATGGAGGTTCGTCCTTGGTGTCCATGTGGATATAGTTGTACTACTCTGCAGAGATTCTTTCGAAAGCCTGAAGTCCTTTGGGATGGAACTTATTGGTTGTTCTTACTTCTAGACTTAGTGTAGCGATGATGATGACACTTGATGATGAGATAAATTGCAATGTTGATCACTTAACCATGTTCTCACCATTACTTATAAATGTAACTATAATTGATAAGAATTGAAACCTGAATCATGAGCATGACATCTCTTTTAACAAATGCCATGCTTTTCTGCAAATGTACAAATGCCTTATAATTCCCTTTGCACCTACCAAATATGTATATGTTGAAATTAAGTCCTGTGAGTACGCAATGTACTTACGGTGCTACCGTTAAGTTGTTTTGCGGGTGCTTTGGCTTGGTGACCATTGAGCCAAGCTCAATGAGGTCGAGGCATAGTAGACCTCGGGACGGGCGTCCCTAAAGTGAGCTGCGTGTAATTCTGATGTTAGTACTAAGCGAGTGAGTGAAAATCAGCTGTAGAATGGGTTAATAAATAATCATGTAATTTATATCCTTTAATTAGTTTGTGTAATGGTCAATGATGTTTCAGCTATCAATTAAGTTTTATAAGCATGAGTGATTGTGATATGCGATTCGCTTGATGACTGGTTTGCTTTGTGTAACTCGACCGTATAAGATCCTGAAGAGGAGGTGCGGATGGCACTCTCCTGAGGACCCCGTGTCGGTCTTGACTAGGACGGGTTGGTTGATAGGACGCCACCGTACCCGGGCTATCTAGACAGGCGAGGAGAGAGACCCTCACATTACCGCACTTGGGAATTGGTGGCAATGCGGTTTTTCGTGTTCCATGAATGGTCATTTATTTTTAGAATTGAATTTTAATGTGGAATGCTTCGATAAACTTTGGTTGTGTATGGGTAGTGTGTGCCACCGTTTGTAATAATTTGGACCGACTTCTCTTCTAAAAAGAGATGAAGCCAGAACTTTTTTCTATTATTTTTTAAAAAATGCATTAGGTCAGGTTGGCCTTTTTCCTAGGCTAGGTCAATAGGGTTTTGTTAGGTCTTAGGAGAAAAGTTGCAGCTTGCTACCGACCTGATAGTTGTTGGGGGTTGTCTCGAGCCCAACCAATACATTGGTTGTGCGTACTTTTAGTCGAGTCAAGGCAGGCTGATCAGGTTCAATGACCCGTAATCATGTCTACATTGGATGATCTGGTGACATGGCTAGAGCATAACAACTAACTATGTAGCACTCACCAGATGATCTGGTGATTGTGCGAACCAGCCACCGGATCCTCCAGTTACTGTAGAATCACTCTCCTTCTGTGTGCAACTAGTTGTGTGGCTTGGGCCTATTTATACCCATCTAACTGACCATTTTTCATGTTGTTGAAGCTAGCTAAGGTGTCTAGAAACACACATTTGAGAGTTTTACCATCAAAAGTGTGATATTAATATTAGGCTTAGAACATAGTGCTAGTTTAGGCTCTTAGCTTATTGATTTAGGTGTTAGCCTATAGTTAGGTGATGTTTTGCATATCTTTTTGTTTGTCGGTGGTCGTGTGCACTAAGAGTTGTAATACATGGCTTGCAAGTATTGCGAGACCAACACGTTGTGGAGTAGTCGTGGATGTTGTGTGAGGGAGGAGAGTCATGGATGTCTGTGGCTTTGCAAGGGTTTACATCAAGGACTAGCGGAAACTGCGAGCTCTCGAATGTACAAATAAAATGTTGTCGTGCGGGGTTTTATATTCTCTACCATTTCGTTACATTCTGCAATTACTTGTAACTTGCATGCATGGCTTTACCTTCCTAGGATTACATGCTAGTTGATAGAATTGGAACTAGAGTACATAACTGTTATTCGGTAGAGAAAACAACACTTGAGAAACCTGGAACACATGATGAATTATCCGTCTTTGCCAGCGCATGCATGGGCATGGACAACTCTGACTTACTGGGGTTTTGTAGCCTAACTGATATTCGTCGCCACCTTCTGCCTCAAGCTTCTGCTTATGCTTCTTCCTGCCCAACTAACCCCTGGACAAAAACAATGTTAACAGTTAGCCCATGTGCGTAAGCGTAACCGTAGCCACCGATTAGAGCACAAGGTCATTGAGTCAAATATAAAATTAGCATAAAGAAGCTTCCGGGAATTCTGTTTTATCTTATCCGTGTTTCCAGAGCTACATAATTAAATTCAGTACATCAACTCCGCAGGAACAGGAAGCTTCTTCTTTGCAGGAAAAAATAGACAGGAAGCAGCAAAGCAATTTATTCTTCTAGTTATAATTATACACCTATGTCTAAATAAACGCTTCTAGGATTTTATACTAAGCCCTAAGAGGGGGCTGAGGTTACTTAAATCTATAGCCAACTTCTTCACCCATGTAACAAATTCTATCTACATGTGTTCCAGGTTTCTCAAGTGTTGTTTTCTCTACCGAATAACAGTTATGTACTCTAGTTCCAATTCTATCAACTAGCATGTAATCCTAGGAAGGTAAAGCCATGCATGCAAGTTACAAGTAATTGCAGAATGTAACGAAATGGTAGAGAATATAAAACCCCGCACGACAACATTTTATTTGTACATTCGAGAGCTCGCAGTTTCCGCTAGTCCTTGATGTAAACCCTTGCAAAGCCACAGACATCCATGACTCTCCTCCCTCACACAACATCCACGACTACTCCACAACGTGTTGGTCTCGCAATACTTGCAAGCCATGTATTACAACTCTTAGTGCACACGACCACCGACAAACAAAAAGATATGCAAAACATCACCTAACTATAGGCTAACACCTAAATCAATAAGCTAAGAGCCTAAACTAGCACTATGTTCTAAGCCTAATATTAATATCACACTTTTGATGGTAAAACTCTCAAATGTGTGTTTCTAGACACCTTAGCTAGCTTCAACAACATGAAAAATGGTCAGTTAGATGGGTATAAATAGGCCCAAGCCACACAACTAGTTGCACACAGAAGGAGAGTGATTCTACAGTAACTGGAGGATCCGGTGGCTGGTTCGCACAATCACCAGATCATCTGGTGAGTGCTACATAGTTAGTTGTTATGCTCTAGCCATGTCACCAGATCATCCAATGTAGACATGATTACGGGTCATTGAACCTGATCAGCCTGCCTTGACTCGACTAAAAGTACGCACAACCAATGTATTGGTTGGGCTCGAGACAACCCCCAACAACTATCAGGTCGGTAGCAAGCTGCAACTTTTCTCCTAAGACCTAACAAAACCCTATTGACCTAGCCTAGGAAAAAGGCCAACCTGACCTAATGCATTTTTTAAAAAATAATAGAAAAAAGTTCTGGCTTCATCTCTTTTTAGAAGAGAAGTCGGTCCAAATTATTACAAACGGTGGCACACACTACCCATACACAACCAAAGTTTATCGAAGCATTCCACATTAAAATTCAATTCTAAAAATAAATGACCATTCATGGAACACGAAAAACCGCATTGCCACCAATTCCCAAGTGCGGTAATGTGAGGGTCTCTCTCCTCGCCTGTCTAGATAGCCCGGGTACGGTGGCGTCCTATCAACCAACCCGTCCTAGTCAAGACCGACACGGGGTCCTCAGGAGAGTGCCATCCGCACCTCCTCTTCAGGATCTTATACGGTCGAGTTACACAAAGCAAACCAGTCATCAAGCGAATCGCATATCACAATCACTCATGCTTATAAAACTTAATTGATAGCTGAAACATCATTGACCATTACACAAACTAATTAAAGGATATAAATTACATGATTATTTATTAACCCATTCTACAGCTGATTTTCACTCACTCGCTTAGTACTAACATCAGAATTACACGCAGCTCACTTTAGGGACGCCCGTCCCGAGGTCTACTATGCCTCGACCTCATTGAGCTTGGCTCAATGGTCACCAAGCCAAAGCACCCGCAAAACAACTTAACGGTAGCACCGTAAGTACATTGCGTACTCACAGGACTTAATTTCAACATATACATATTTGGTAGGTGCAAAGGGAATTATAAGGCATTTGTACATTTGCAGAAAAGCATGGCATTTGTTAAAAGAGATGTCATGCTCATGATTCAGGTTTCAATTCTTATCAATTATAGTTACATTTATAAGTAATGGTGAGAACATGGTTAAGTGATCAACATTGCAATTTATCTCATCATCAAGTGTCATCATCATCGCTACACTAAGTCTAGAAGTAAGAACAACCAATAAGTTCCATCCCAAAGGACTTCAGGCTTTCGAAAGAATCTCTGCAGAGTAGTACAACTATATCCACATGGACACCAAGGACGAACCTCCATACACGTGCCCAGATAAGGGTTGCCTCATGGTTCCAACTATTCCACAATGTGGCTCTCATGTCGACGAAAGGTTTGAGTAGGTACCGGTGTAACGCCATCGCATCTACACCGTGTCACCCCTCGCGCCAACTCCGCATGATAAGCGAGTCACCACCATGTTCTTAGCTCATCGCCCCCATTTGTGATATGTGGTCTGTACGGGTGTGTCACACCCAATTTTAAGGATAAAATTGAATGCAATAATCTTATGTGCGCCCCAAGATGTGCATGAGCAGGGGGTGGTAGCAAGTATCTTCTTCGGCCTCCTTGTAGTAGTGATCCTCATACCATCCCAAAGGCTGGGGTGAACCTTCTGCTACTGCAGCTGATGGTGGTGACGCAGGTGCTTGGGGTGATGGTGATGTTGTGTCAGGTGTTGGTGAGGTGACTTCTTGCTCTTGGTGCTCCTCCTCTTCATCTTCTTCCATGTCCTCCACTATCACGAACTTATCTTCCTCAGGATCCTCTTCTTCATCGATCACCACGATGTCCTCCTCTCGTGGCTCCAAAGGTTCGAACAAGGCTCGCGGCGGGTAATAACCTCCAGTGCTCATACGAGCGGTCTTGCGGGCACGTGGCATCTACAGAATTAGAGAGGGTTAGATTAGAAGCAACAAGCTTTCATAACAGAGTGAGGTAAAAGGAGGAATAATTTTAACAAATATCAAGACTGAGGTAGTAAGCATGAAACAAGTGAAGATGAGGATGCTAAGACGACCATTACTAACTAGGCTTGCGTCCTACAGTCAACCTGGCTCCGATACCAATTTGTCACACCCAATTTTAAGGATAAAATTGAATGCAATAATCTTATGTGCGCCCAGAGATCAGTCACACACATAAGCCGACAAATACCAAGGTGTATCATCGCAGGTACTTATTACATAGCGAATAATACTTAACACATAGTCTTTACACAAATAAAGCGGAAATATAAAGATAACTCTCGCGGTAGCTCCACTTCACAGGGACGGTTGACTGGTTGACCACAAGTCTAGTAGTCCTCAGGAAAATCATCATTACCGTAGCCATCTGTTACCCATCCGGGATTTTTATCCAAGTAGTGAAAAATAACAAGCGTAAGTACATCTTGTACTCAATAGGTGTAACATGGGGTTCATGAGGCTCAAGAAGGCATAACACAGGTTTGACTGCAAGCAGCTTTTAGTTGGCACACTTTTAAGCATATGAGTAGCAACAAGTTGTCATAACTCCCAAAAGTAAACTCATGATCAGGTAATATGAATAATGTATAGCATAATCAAGTAGTCATTAGTGATCATCCGGGACTTACAGTACAACTGTGAGGGCTACATGGCTCTGGCTTTAGTCAAGTAAGAGGACCTTTTCTAGCTTGTTAGAGGTTACCTTTATGGCGCAAAAGGGGTGTGTAACCGGGTCGGGTGTAGTGCGGCCTCTGTCCCTATGTGTGTAGGCTGCGTGTCAATGTGCCATTCGGAAGGGGGGCTCTACATTTGCAGGTCACAGAAACCTAGCGGCCCTAACTTGTTAGACGAACCTTTGAAAGGCTTCATAGTGATCCCTGCCTGCTCACCTTGGTAGTGTTTTGGGGAGTCATGACCCCGGGCATATGGGAATTACGACTCACAGTGAAAGTGTACAACCTCTGCAGAGTGTAAAACTGGTATATCAGCCGTGCTCACGGTCACGAGCGGCCTTGGAACATTTATGGAATAGATGATCACTAATGACTACTTGATTATGCTATACATTATTCATATTACCTGATCATGAGTTTACTTTTGGGAGTTATGACAACTTGTTGCTACTCATATGCTTAAAAGTGTGCCAACTAAAAGCTGCTTGCAGTCAAACCTGTGTTATGCCTTCTTGAGCCTCATGAACCCCATGTTACACCTATTGAGTACAAGATGTACTTACGCTTGTTATTTTTCACTACTTGGATAAAAATCCCGGATGGGTAACAGATGGCTACGGTAATGATGATTTTCCTGAGGACTACTAGACTTGTGGTCAACCAGTCAACCGTCCCTGTGAAGTGGAGCTACCGCGAGAGTTATCTTTATATTTCCGCTTTATTTGTGTAAAGACTATGTGTTAAGTATTATTCGCTATGTAATAAGTACCTGCGATGATACACCTTGGTATTTGTCGGCTTATGTGTGTGACTGATCTCTGGGCGCACATAAGATTATTGCATTCAATTTTATCCTTAAAATTGGGTGTGACAAATTGGTATCGGAGCCAGGTTGACTGTAGGACGCAAGCCTAGTTAGTAATGGTCGTCTTAGCATCCTCATCTTCACTTGTTTCATGCTTACTACCTCAGTCTTGATATTTGTTAAAATTATTCCTCCTTTTACCTCACTCTGTTATGAAAGCTTGTTGCTTCTAATCTAACCCTCTCTAATTCTGTAGATGCCACGTGCCCGCAAGACCGCTCGTATGAGCACTGGAGGTTATTACCCGCCGCGAGCCTTGTTCGAACCTTTGGAGCCACGAGAGGAGGACATCGTGGTGATCGATGAAGAAGAGGATCCTGAGGAAGATAAGTTCGTGATAGTGGAGGACATGGAAGAAGATGAAGAGGAGGAGCACCAAGAGCAAGAAGTCACCTCACCAACACCTGACACAACATCACCATCACCCCAAGCACCTGCGTCACCACCATCAGCTGCAGTAGCAGAAGGTTCACCCCAGCCTTTGGGATGGTATGAGGATCACTACTACAAGGAGGCCGAAGAAGATACTTGCTACCACCCCCTGCTCATGCACATCTTGGGGCGCACATAAGATTATTGCATTCAATTTTATCCTTAAAATTGGGTGTGACACACCCGTACAGACCACATATCACAAATGGGGGCGATGAGCTAAGAACATGGTGGTGACTCGCTTATCATGCGGAGTTGGCGCGAGGGGTGACACGGTGTAGATGCGATGGCGTTACACCGGTACCTACTCAAACCTTTCGTCGACATGAGAGCCACATTGTGGAATAGTTGGAACCATGAGGCAACCCTTATCTGGGCACGTGTATGGAGGTTCGTCCTTGGTGTCCATGTGGATATAGTTGTACTACTCTGCAGAGATTCTTTCGAAAGCCTGAAGTCCTTTGGGATGGAACTTATTGGTTGTTCTTACTTCTAGACTTAGTGTAGCGATGATGATGACACTTGATGATGAGATAAATTGCAATGTTGATCACTTAACCATGTTCTCACCATTACTTATAAATGTAACTATAATTGATAAGAATTGAAACCTGAATCATGAGCATGACATCTCTTTTAACAAATGCCATGCTTTTCTGCAAATGTACAAATGCCTTATAATTCCCTTTGCACCTACCAAATATGTATATGTTGAAATTAAGTCCTGTGAGTACGCAATGTACTTACGGTGCTACCGTTAAGTTGTTTTGCGGGTGCTTTGGCTTGGTGACCATTGAGCCAAGCTCAATGAGGTCGAGGCATAGTAGACCTCGGGACGGGCGTCCCTAAAGTGAGCTGCGTGTAATTCTGATGTTAGTACTAAGCGAGTGAGTGAAAATCAGCTGTAGAATGGGTTAATAAATAATCATGTAATTTATATCCTTTAATTAGTTTGTGTAATGGTCAATGATGTTTCAGCTATCAATTAAGTTTTATAAGCATGAGTGATTGTGATATGCGATTCGCTTGATGACTGGTTTGCTTTGTGTAACTCGACCGTATAAGATCCTGAAGAGGAGGTGCGGATGGCACTCTCCTGAGGACCCCGTGTCGGTCTTGACTAGGACGGGTTGGTTGATAGGACGCCACCGTACCCGGGCTATCTAGACAGGCGAGGAGAGAGACCCTCACATTACCGCACTTGGGAATTGGTGGCAATGCGGTTTTTCGTGTTCCATGAATGGTCATTTATTTTTAGAATTGAATTTTAATGTGGAATGCTTCGATAAACTTTGGTTGTGTATGGGTAGTGTGTGCCACCGTTTGTAATAATTTGGACCGACTTCTCTTCTAAAAAGAGATGAAGCCAGAACTTTTTTCTATTATTTTTTAAAAAATGCATTAGGTCAGGTTGGCCTTTTTCCTAGGCTAGGTCAATAGGGTTTTGTTAGGTCTTAGGAGAAAAGTTGCAGCTTGCTACCGACCTGATAGTTGTTGGGGGTTGTCTCGAGCCCAACCAATACATTGGTTGTGCGTACTTTTAGTCGAGTCAAGGCAGGCTGATCAGGTTCAATGACCCGTAATCATGTCTACATTGGATGATCTGGTGACATGGCTAGAGCATAACAACTAACTATGTAGCACTCACCAGATGATCTGGTGATTGTGCGAACCAGCCACCGGATCCTCCAGTTACTGTAGAATCACTCTCCTTCTGTGTGCAACTAGTTGTGTGGCTTGGGCCTATTTATACCCATCTAACTGACCATTTTTCATGTTGTTGAAGCTAGCTAAGGTGTCTAGAAACACACATTTGAGAGTTTTACCATCAAAAGTGTGATATTAATATTAGGCTTAGAACATAGTGCTAGTTTAGGCTCTTAGCTTATTGATTTAGGTGTTAGCCTATAGTTAGGTGATGTTTTGCATATCTTTTTGTTTGTCGGTGGTCGTGTGCACTAAGAGTTGTAATACATGGCTTGCAAGTATTGCGAGACCAACACGTTGTGGAGTAGTCGTGGATGTTGTGTGAGGGAGGAGAGTCATGGATGTCTGTGGCTTTGCAAGGGTTTACATCAAGGACTAGCGGAAACTGCGAGCTCTCGAATGTACAAATAAAATGTTGTCGTGCGGGGTTTTATATTCTCTACCATTTCGTTACATTCTGCAATTACTTGTAACTTGCATGCATGGCTTTACCTTCCTAGGATTACATGCTAGTTGATAGAATTGGAACTAGAGTACATAACTGTTATTCGGTAGAGAAAACAACACTTGAGAAACCTGGAACACATGTAGATAGAATTTGTTACATGGGTGAAGAAGTTGGCTATAGATTTAAGTAACCTCAGCCCCCTCTTAGGGCTTAGTATAAAATCCTAGAAGCGTTTATTTAGACATAGGTGTATAATTATAACTAGAAGAATAAATTGCTTTGCTGCTTCCTGTCTATTTTTCCCCTCAAA
>JAHUYU010003536.1:0-22954 GCA_030439765.1 Tripidium arundinaceum | reverse complement strand
CGATGACTTGAACAGCTAGCTTTGTGGGACATACATTCACATGAATGAACAATAATCAAATGCAATTTCCAGTAACCACACAACGTCGAATTGTTGACCCGTTCAGCCCCTGAGCTGGACAAGATATAAATTCGACATGATTATTCAAAGTCTTCACTGAGTAAGTTGTTACATTTAAATCAACTATCATTTATAGTTAGCATCTTGTCAGCTCTAGTTTACACCCGTGATGATTGACCAGTTTTTTTTTAAAAAAAAAACAAAAAGACAAGAAGATTTTTATATAGATAACAAAAGGCAAACAAACACAGGATAACTTATGAAACGACAAGACAGAACTACTGAAACAGATTCATGACAATATATGAAACAACACGAATGAACTACTGCAACAAATACGAACAGCAGAACGTAAATCAGAGAGAAGATGAACTGAACATACCCTCCAATTCGCGCATCTGAGGATCCAGATCCTTGTCCAACTTCCCTCGTCATGCCGTAGAGGAAGTAGAGGAAGAAGATGATCTCGCCGTAGGAGAAATAGTCGATCTCTCCACCGGGAAGAAGATGTCGCCGGGAAGAAGACCACCAGCAGCACCTCCAGGGAAGAAGATGTCGGCGGCAACGGCAGGAAGAATCGGACAGTTGCGTAGACGCTCCCCAAAAACCTAATTGCCGATCCCCCGTGCAAGGTCTCGAACGGCACCGGCTCCGGAGGCACCTGCCCTCTCGC
Organism: Tripidium arundinaceum; assembly: GCA_030439765.1. NCBI lineage: Eukaryota > Viridiplantae > Streptophyta > Magnoliopsida > Poales > Poaceae > Tripidium > Tripidium arundinaceum. The sequence goes on along the minus strand of JAHUYU010003536.1, from coordinate 22,221 downwards.
TCCTCTGTGCGCGCGGAGTTACGAGATGGGGAAGCTTTTGAGCAGCGGAACTATGTTCTGGTTTTCCTCTCGGGTAGGAACTGGAAGAAGGAGCCAACAGCCAACCCTTCTGCTGTGCGCCAGGCTAGAACATATATGGCGCAGGGGAAGAGAGGAGGCGCAGGGAGAGGAAGAGATGGCGCAGGGAGGAGAAGAGACGGGGCATACGAAGAGTTGTAACTCCCGTAATCATGGTGAGTGGGTGCTAAAAATTTAACACGCCACGCCACGCCATGCCCACGGCCACGGCCACGGCCACGGCCACGGCCCGAGCCTGGCCCGGCCCGCGGCGGCGGCGCGCGCGCGCGCGTGGCACGCCTTTATCCATTTCTCAACTTCTCAAGTAAAGTGGAATAATTTCCACCATATAAGTTGAGTCAACGTCCCTTCAACTTCCAATCCGGTACAATTAAAATTGCGCACAGTTACATACCATAGAGTTATTGATTTATTAAATATAAATGGGCCAAGCCCATAATCAATCCAACACCAAGTTCCTTGCTATGACGAATCGTCGGTTCCAAAACAGCCAGTCTTCACATCGCCTCTCTCTCTCTCTTCTCGCGTGTACGTGTACGCCTATCGCCACGGCTCTCTGAACAGTAGCCATCGGTGTCGGGGGCGTTCAGCTGATTTAACAGTGTGTTGTAAGAAAGAATAAGTTGAAACAAGAGTCGTGTCAGGCAACGCAGCGTGTCTGTGCACTCCGGACACGCGGAAACAGCCACCGTACTGACCGGGCGCGCCCGCGTTGAGGCCGTCTTCCCGGCCGCGCCTGGCCTGTCGGCACGCTCCATCCGGCTTGTGTCATCCGGGGTCCCAGCGGATCGGATCGAACGGCGTGCCGCGGAGAGCGATCGCGGGAAGTGGGCAAGGAGAACATGGCACGTGCCAGGCCGCCCGAAACAGCATGTGGAAAGGAAAAAGATCGAGATCGAAATGCCAAGGGGGGAATATCCGGGAAAAGTAGACGGGAGAGCAGATCCAAAACCCGCCGAAAAACGCACACCACGGCGCCCAGGATTTTCGGCCGCGCGAGGAGCTCAAGGAATAAAACCCCACTTCAACTGGGTAATATCCTGGACGTTTTCTTTTTTCAATTTAATTTGACACAAGGCCAATTTCAGACCGGGACGTCGATAGATCAGTCTTCACACAAGCTAGACCAGACCAGACACAGGCACACAGCTTTGCCTTCGCCTTGCATGCAAGACGGCCCATTATTCGTTTGGGACGGTCTTGCCTTCATGCGCGTGGATGGACCGAGGTCCAATGGACCAGAGCTTCTCTGAAGGACATGGCTCGGCTTATGATGCCCACATCTGCTTTGGAGTTTGGACTAGCCCAGTGACAGATACATAGGAAAACAATTCACACTCCCAAAAAATTCAATTACCCATAGAAAGTTTCAGTGACCAAGTCAGGCAACATCTTCGTCATTTGTTCTTCCTTGACTAGGCAAAATCCTCACCGCAGACAACCTCGCCCTCGGAGGATGGCTTCATCAAGAAAACTGCACGCTCTGCAATGGTCTGCTTTGAGACCGGGTTCCTCCACCTTTACCTTGCTTGCCCCTTCGCGTACCCGTTGTAGCCTATAGACAATGGACGATGAGGCAAGTGTTTTTTTTTTTCTTCAAAAAAGACGACAAAACCTTGGCCAGGTTCGCTTGTGCATTTTATGGATCGATTTCAGGATATGTTCCCACCAATCTGCGATGGATGTGAAGTTTTCTCGATGCGCCACATCAAAATTTGCAAAGTGCTCCCATGTTGTGATTTGGCTCCATACCTCTTGCGCGAAGGGGCAAGCAAGGTAAAGGTGGAGGAACCCGGTCTCAAAGCAGACCATTGCAGAGCGTGCAGTTTTCTTGATGAAGCCATCCTCCGAGGGCGAGGTTGTCTGCGGTGAGGATTTTGCCTAGTCAAGGAAGAACAAATGACGAAGATGTTGCCTGACTTGGTCACTGAAACTTTCTATGGGTAATTGAATTTTTTGGGAGTGTGAATTGTTTTCCTATGTATCTGTCACTGGGCTAGTCCAAACTCCAAAGCAGATGTGGGCATCATAAGCCGAGCCATGTCCTTCAGAGAAGCTCTGGTCCATTGGACCTCGGTCCATCCACGCGCATGAAGGCAAGACCGTCCCAAACGAATAATGGGCCGTCTTGCATGCAAGGCGAAGGCAAAGCTGTGTGCCTGTGTCTGGTCTGGTCTAGCTTGTGTGAAGACTGATCTATCGACGTCCCGGTCTGAAATTGGCCTTGTGTCAAATTAAATTGAAAAAAGAAAACGTCCAGGATATTACCCAGTTGAAGTGGGGTTTTATTCCTTGAGCTCCTCGCGCGGCCGAAAATCCTGGGCGCCGTGGTGTGCGTTTTTCGGCGGGTTTTGGATCTGCTCTCCCGTCTACTTTTCCCGGATATTCCCCCCTTGGCATTTCGATCTCGATCTTTTTCCTTTCCACATGCTGTTTCGGGCGGCCTGGCACGTGCCATGTTCTCCTTGCCCACTTCCCGCGATCGCTCTCCGCGGCACGCCGTTCGATCCGATCCGCTGGGACCCCGGATGACACAAGCCGGATGGAGCGTGCCGACAGGCCAGGCGCGGCCGGGAAGACGGCCTCAACGCGGGCGCGCCCGGTCAGTACGGTGGCTGTTTCCGCGTGTCCGGAGTGCACAGACACGCTGCGTTGCCTGACACGACTCTTGTTTCAACTTATTCTTTCTTACAACACACTGTTAAATCAGCTGAACGCCCCCGACACCGATGGCTACTGTTCAGAGAGCCGTGGCGATAGGCGTACACGTACACGCGAGAAGAGAGAGAGAGAGGCGATGTGAAGACTGGCTGTTTTGGAACCGACGATTCGTCATAGCAAGGAACTTGGTGTTGGATTGATTATGGGCTTGGCCCATTTATATTTAATAAATCAATAACTCTATGGTATGTAACTGTGCGCAATTTTAATTGTACCGGATTGGAAGTTGAAGGGACGTTGACTCAACTTATATGGTGGAAATTATTCCACTTTACTTGAGAAGTTGAGAAATGGATAAAGGCGTGCCACGCGCGCGCGCGCGCCGCCGCCGCGGGCCGGGCCAGGCTCGGGCCGTGGCCGTGGCCGTGGCCGTGGCCGTGGGCATGGCGTGGCGTGGCGTGTTAAATTTTTAGCACCCACTCACCATGATTACGGGAGTTACAACTCTTCGTATGCCCCGTCTCTTCTCCTCCCTGCGCCATCTCTTCCTCTCCCTGCGCCTCCTCTCTTCCCCTGCGCCATATATGTTCTAGCCTGGCGCACAGCAGAAGGGTTGGCTGTTGGCTCCTTCTTCCAGTTCCTACCCGAGAGGAAAACCAGAACATAGTTCCGCTGCTCAAAAGCTTCCCCATCTCGTAACTCCGCGCGCACAGAGGAGCGAGAGGGCAGGTGCCTCCGGAGCCGGTGCCGTTCGAGACCTTGCACGGGGGATCGGCAATTAGGTTTTTGGGGAGCGTCTACGCAACTGTCCGATTCTTCCTGCCGTTGCCGCCGACATCTTCTTCCCTGGAGGTGCTGCTGGTGGTCTTCTTCCCGGCGACATCTTCTTCCCGGTGGAGAGATCGACTATTTCTCCTACGGCGAGATCATCTTCTTCCTCTACTTCCTCTACGGCATGACGAGGGGAAGTTGGACAAGGATCTGGATCCTCAGATGCGCGAATTGGAGGGTATGTTCAGTTCATCTTCTCTCTGATTTACGTTCTGCTGTTCGTATTTGTTGCAGTAGTTCATTCGTGTTGTTTCATATATTGTCATGAATCTGTTTCAGTAGTTCTGTCTTGTCGTTTCATAAGTTATCCTGTGTTTGTTTGCCTTTTGTTATCTATATAAAAATCTTCTTGTCTTTTTGTTTTTTTTTTAAAAAAAAACTGGTCAATCATCACGGGTGTAAACTAGAGCTGACAAGATGCTAACTATAAATGATAGTTGATTTAAATGTAACAACTTACTCAGTGAAGACTTTGAATAATCATGTCGAATTTATATCTTGTCCAGCTCAGGGGCTGAACGGGTCAACAATTCGACGTTGTGTGGTTACTGGAAATTGCATTTGATTATTGTTCATTCATGTGAATGTATGTCCCACAAAGCTAGCTGTTCAAGTCATCGGGAAAAAAAAGGAAAAAAAGAAGCTAGCTGTTCAAGTCATCAGGGGAAAAAAAAAGCTAGCTGTTCAAGCACTCCAACTTGACGTCGTAACACAGTTTTGATAAGAAATTGGCTGATAGTTTAATCAATTGTAACCTCCTTTATCTACTCCACCTTCTAAAATACAAAGTATTTTAGTTTGTCAAAATTAAATTTATTTAACTTTGATCAAAGTTTGTTGTGAAAATGTGTTAAGATCCGCAACACCAAATAAAGGTACTATCGAGGTATATTCCATGGTCAGTTTAGTGAACTAACTCGACTTTGTAGGTGTTAATGTATTTTTTCTACAATTTGGTTAAAATTAGATAAGTTAGTTTTAAGATAGAATGAAACCCCTTACAAATTTCTTAGAATATTCACCTTACAATTTTTTTTGAACAGAGAGAGTGCATGTCCAGCATTTTAAAGTGTAACCAAAAGAGCAGTGGTACGTACCACTTCCTCTATTTCAAATTGTAAGTTGTTCTGATTTTTCTTGATACATAACTTTTGAGACGCATCTTGATATACATTATGTTTAGATGCATAACAAAAACTACGTATATAGAAAAGACAGAATGACGTATGATTTGGAGCGGAGGGAGTAATTCCCTAAAATGGTCAAAGGTATTGGAATGGTAAGAATGGTAATTTCTGAAAAATTTAGGGCAAGGGAGAAGGGGGGAGGGGCAATTTCGGCCAAAATGAAAAAAAAAAACCACAGGAGGTCTATAGCCCATGGTATAAATCATCATCCGGTATTGATATCACTCGGATGTCCGAATCAGACGTTCCTGTGATAGACCCATCCTGCTAACTAACCCACTCTACTTGATCACCATACAACTCCCTCACCATCATGACATGCCACATGTCGGACCTGTCGCCCCGCAACGCAACACCCAGCACCAGGGTCAGAGCTATATTAAGTGCACTAGGTGTGGCTGCACCCATACAAAAATAAAAAAAAAATAATGACCAAATTTTCACCGTATTTGCACGCCATATCAAGAAGTTTTTACCATCAAAAGGATCAGGCTTTAACACAGCAGCAAAACCTCTGACAGAAAAATGACTATAATTAGGTTTTTGGATTGTTAGATAATTAGGCAATTTCCATGTCATTTTAATTCCGTAAATTAAACTTATGATGATGACATATAAAAGATTATTAACTATTAAAATTATGACATCACATATGTCCATAACAATATGGAACATATGAACAGCAAGTATGTAGAGCATATAAACATTTAAGACATAACAGTAAGATATATGAATTAAAACAGCAGCAGTAGACATATAACAACGTGTGAAACAATGTAGCAGAACTACTGAAACATATAGGCAGTAGCATAAGAAACAACGTAACAAACCTAATGAAACATTCAGATATGACAGATAACATAAAGCAAACAAACACAGGATAACTTATGAAACGACAAGACAGAACTACTGAAACAGATTCATGACAATATATGAAACAACACGAATGAACTACTGCAACAAATACGAACAGCAGAACGTAAATCAGAGAGAAGATGAACTGAACATACCCTCCAATTCGCGCATCTGAGGATCCAGATCCTTGTCCAACTTCCCTCGTCATGCCGTAGAGGAAGTAGAGGAAGAAGATGATCTCGCCGTAGGAGAAATAGTCGATCTCTCCACCGGGAAGAAGATGTCGCCGGGAAGAAGACCACCAGCAGCACCTCCAGGGAAGAAGATGTCGGCGGCAACGGCAGGAAGAATCGGACAGTTGCGTAGACGCTCCCCAAAAACCTAATTGCCGATCCCCCGTGCAAGGTCTCGAACGGCACCGGCTCCGGAGGCACCTGCCCTCTCGCTCCTCTGTGCGCGCGGAGTTACGAGATGGGGAAGCTTTTGAGCAGCGGAACTATGTTCTGGTTTTCCTCTCGGGTAGGAACTGGAAGAAGGAGCCAACAGCCAACCCTTCTGCTGTGCGCCAGGCTAGAACATATATGGCGCAGGGGAAGAGAGGAGGCGCAGGGAGAGGAAGAGATGGCGCAGGGAGGAGAAGAGACGGGCATACGAAGAGTTGTAACTCCCGTAATCATGGTGAGTGGGTGCTAAAAATTTAACACGCCACGCCACGCCATGCCCACGGCCACGGCCACGGCCACGGCCACGGCCCGAGCCTGGCCCGGCCCGCGGCGGCGGCGCGCGCGCGCGCGTGGCACGCCTTTATCCATTTCTCAACTTCTCAAGTAAAGTGGAATAATTTCCACCATATAAGTTGAGTCAACGTCCCTTCAACTTCCAATCCGGTACAATTAAAATTGCGCACAGTTACATACCATAGAGTTATTGATTTATTAAATATAAATGGGCCAAGCCCATAATCAATCCAACACCAAGTTCCTTGCTATGACGAATCGTCGGTTCCAAAACAGCCAGTCTTCACATCGCCTCTCTCTCTCTCTTCTCGCGTGTACGTGTACGCCTATCGCCACGGCTCTCTGAACAGTAGCCATCGGTGTCGGGGGCGTTCAGCTGATTTAACAGTGTGTTGTAAGAAAGAATAAGTTGAAACAAGAGTCGTGTCAGGCAACGCAGCGTGTCTGTGCACTCCGGACACGCGGAAACAGCCACCGTACTGACCGGGCGCGCCCGCGTTGAGGCCGTCTTCCCGGCCGCGCCTGGCCTGTCGGCACGCTCCATCCGGCTTGTGTCATCCGGGGTCCCAGCGGATCGGATCGAACGGCGTGCCGCGGAGAGCGATCGCGGGAAGTGGGCAAGGAGAACATGGCACGTGCCAGGCCGCCCGAAACAGCATGTGGAAAGGAAAAAGATCGAGATCGAAATGCCAAGGGGGAATATCCGGGAAAAGTAGACGGGAGAGCAGATCCAAAACCCGCCGAAAAACGCACACCACGGCGCCCAGGATTTTCGGCCGCGCGAGGAGCTCAAGGAATAAAACCCCACTTCAACTGGGTAATATCCTGGACGTTTTCTTTTTTCAATTTAATTGACACAAGGCCAATTTCAGACCGGGACGTCGATAGATCAGTCTTCACACAAGCTAGACCAGACCAGACACAGGCACACAGCTTTGCCTTCGCCTTGCATGCAAGACGGCCCATTATTCGTTTGGGACGGTCTTGCCTTCATGCGCGTGGATGGACCGAGGTCCAATGGACCAGAGCTTCTCTGAAGGACATGGCTCGGCTTATGATGCCCACATCTGCTTTGGAGTTTGGACTAGCCCAGTGACAGATACATAGGAAAACAATTCACACTCCCAAAAAATTCAATTACCCATAGAAAGTTTCAGTGACCAAGTCAGGCAACATCTTCGTCATTTGTTCTTCCTTGACTAGGCAAAATCCTCACCGCAGACAACCTCGCCCTCGGAGGATGGCTTCATCAAGAAAACTGCACGCTCTGCAATGGTCTGCTTTGAGACCGGGTTCCTCCACCTTTACCTTGCTTGCCCCTTCGCGCAAGAGGTATGGAGCCAAATCACAACATGGGAGCACTTTGCAAATTTTGATGTGGCGCATCGAGAAAACTTCACATCCATCGCAGATTGGTGGGAACATATCCTGAAATCGATCCATAAAATGCACAAGCGAACCTGGCCAAGGTTTTGTCGTCTTTTTTGAAGAAAAAAAAAACACTTGCCTCATCGTCCATTGTCTATAGGCTACAACGGGTACGCGAAAAGCGAAAGGGTTCTGGCACGGCGGCCATGACGAATTGACATCACCCATGGCAATGGGTTGGCGATCTCTCCAGTGGCGGCGGTGCTTGGATGTTCGCATGCGGATGACGGCCAGCAAGGATGATCGAATGACTGTATGCCCCGGGCAAAAGTCGGTAACGCTTGATTAGTACACAAGCAGTTGACCAAATGCAAAATGCATGGCAGTAAGAACTAATTGGCTGCTGACCTGCTACCGATTCAGACTTCCGGGATGGAAATGGAGTAGACAGTAGACAAGCTCGAGACCGAGAGGCATGGGCTCCACTGGTGCTGCCCACATAAATACTAAACCACAACTCCACAAGTCAAACATATAGATGTAGGGCTGTTCGGCAGGACTTATTTACGGCTGATTGCGGCTGTTTTAATAGTATTCTGTGTTTGTTTGCTTTATGTTATCTGTCATATCTGAATGTTTCATTAGGTTTGTTACGTTGTTTCTTATGCTACTGCCTATATGTTTCAGTAGTTCTGCTACATTGTTTCACACGTTGTTATATGTCTACTGCTGCTGTTTTAATTCATATATCTTACTGTTATGTCTTAAATGTTTATATGCTCTACATACTTGCTGTTCATATGTTCCATATTGTTATGGACATATGTGATGTCATAATTTTAATAGTTAATAATCTTTTATATGTCATCATCATAAGTTTAATTTACGGAATTAAAATGACATGGAAATTGCCTAATTATCTAACAATCCAAAAACCTAATTATAGTCATTTTTCTGTCAGAGGTTTTGCTGCTGTGTTAAAGCCTGATCCTTTTGATGGTAAAAACTTCTTGATATGGCGTGCAAATACGGTGAAAATTTGGTCATTATTTTTTTTTTATTTTTGTATGGGTGCAGCCACACCTAGTGCACTTAATATAGCTCTGACCCTGGTGCTGGGTGTTGCGTTGCGGGGCGACAGGTCCGACATGTGGCATGTCATGATGGTGAGGGAGTTGTATGGTGATCAAGTAGAGTGGGTTAGTTAGCAGGATGGGTCTATCACAGGAACGTCTGATTCGGACATCCGAGTGATATCAATACCGGATGATGATTTATACCATGGGCTATAGACCTCCTGTGGTTTTTTTTTTCATTTTGGCCGAAATTGCCCCTCCCCCCTTCTCCCTTGCCCTAAATTTTTCAGAAATTACCATTCTTACCATTCCAATACCTTTGACCATTTTAGGGAATTACTCCCTCCGCTCCAAATCATACGTCATTCTGTCTTTTCTATATACGTAGTTTTTGTTATGCATCTAAACATAATGTATATCAAGATGCGTCTCAAAAGTTATGTATCAAGAAAAATCAGAACAACTTACAATTTGAAATAGAGGAAGTGGTACGTACCACTGCTCTTTTGGTTACACTTTAAAATGCTGGACATGCACTCTCTCTGTTCAAAAAAAATTGTAAGGTGAATATTCTAAGAAATTTGTAAGGGGTTTCATTCTATCTTAAAACTAACTTATCTAATTTTAACCAAATTGTAGAAAAAATACATTAACACCTACAAAGTCGAGTTAGTTCACTAAACTGACCATGGAATATACCTCGATAGTACCTTTATTTGGTGTTGCGGATCTTAACACATTTTCACAACAAACTTTGATCAAAGTTAAATAAATTTAATTTTGACAAACTAAAATACTTTGTATTTTAGAAGGTGGAGTAGATAAAGGAGGTTACAATTGATTAAACTATCAGCCAATTTCTTATCAAAACTGTGTTACGACGTCAAGTTGGAGTGCTTGAACAGCTAGCTTTTTTTTTCCCCTGATGACTTGAACAGCTAGCTTCTTTTTTTCCTTTTTTTTCCCGATGACTTGAACAGCTAGCTTTGTGGGACATACATTCACATGAATGAACAATAATCAAATGCAATTTCCAGTAACCACACAACGTCGAATTGTTGACCCGTTCAGCCCCTGAGCTGGACAAGATATAAATTCGACATGATTATTCAAAGTCTTCACTGAGTAAGTTGTTACATTTAAATCAACTATCATTTATAGTTAGCATCTTGTCAGCTCTAGTTTACACCCGTGATGATTGACCAGTTTTTTTTTAAAAAAAAAACAAAAAGACAAGAAGATTTTTATATAGATAACAAAAGGCAAACAAACACAGGATAACTTATGAAACGACAAGACAGAACTACTGAAACAGATTCATGACAATATATGAAACAACACGAATGAACTACTGCAACAAATACGAACAGCAGAACGTAAATCAGAGAGAAGATGAACTGAACATACCCTCCAATTCGCGCATCTGAGGATCCAGATCCTTGTCCAACTTCCCTCGTCATGCCGTAGAGGAAGTAGAGGAAGAAGATGATCTCGCCGTAGGAGAAATAGTCGATCTCTCCACCGGGAAGAAGATGTCGCCGGGAAGAAGACCACCAGCAGCACCTCCAGGGAAGAAGATGTCGGCGGCAACGGCAGGAAGAATCGGACAGTTGCGTAGACGCTCCCCAAAAACCTAATTGCCGATCCCCCGTGCAAGGTCTCGAACGGCACCGGCTCCGGAGGCACCTGCCCTCTCGCTCCTCTGTGCGCGCGGAGTTACGAGATGGGGAAGCTTTTGAGCAGCGGAACTATGTTCTGGTTTTCCTCTCGGGTAGGAACTGGAAGAAGGAGCCAACAGCCAACCCTTCTGCTGTGCGCCAGGCTAGAACATATATGGCGCAGGGGAAGAGAGGAGGCGCAGGGAGAGGAAGAGATGGCGCAGGGAGGAGAAGAGACGGGGCATACGAAGAGTTGTAACTCCCGTAATCATGGTGAGTGGGTGCTAAAAATTTAACACGCCACGCCACGCCATGCCCACGGCCACGGCCACGGCCACGGCCACGGCCCGAGCCTGGCCCGGCCCGCGGCGGCGGCGCGCGCGCGCGCGTGGCACGCCTTTATCCATTTCTCAACTTCTCAAGTAAAGTGGAATAATTTCCACCATATAAGTTGAGTCAACGTCCCTTCAACTTCCAATCCGGTACAATTAAAATTGCGCACAGTTACATACCATAGAGTTATTGATTTATTAAATATAAATGGGCCAAGCCCATAATCAATCCAACACCAAGTTCCTTGCTATGACGAATCGTCGGTTCCAAAACAGCCAGTCTTCACATCGCCTCTCTCTCTCTCTTCTCGCGTGTACGTGTACGCCTATCGCCACGGCTCTCTGAACAGTAGCCATCGGTGTCGGGGGCGTTCAGCTGATTTAACAGTGTGTTGTAAGAAAGAATAAGTTGAAACAAGAGTCGTGTCAGGCAACGCAGCGTGTCTGTGCACTCCGGACACGCGGAAACAGCCACCGTACTGACCGGGCGCGCCCGCGTTGAGGCCGTCTTCCCGGCCGCGCCTGGCCTGTCGGCACGCTCCATCCGGCTTGTGTCATCCGGGGTCCCAGCGGATCGGATCGAACGGCGTGCCGCGGAGAGCGATCGCGGGAAGTGGGCAAGGAGAACATGGCACGTGCCAGGCCGCCCGAAACAGCATGTGGAAAGGAAAAAGATCGAGATCGAAATGCCAAGGGGGAATATCCGGGAAAAGTAGACGGGAGAGCAGATCCAAAACCCGCCGAAAAACGCACACCACGGCGCCCAGGATTTTCGGCCGCGCGAGGAGCTCAAGGAATAAAACCCCACTTCAACTGGGTAATATCCTGGACGTTTTCTTTTTTCAATTTAATTTGACACAAGGCCAATTTCAGACCGGGACGTCGATAGATCAGTCTTCACACAAGCTAGACCAGACCAGACACAGGCACACAGCTTTGCCTTCGCCTTGCATGCAAGACGGCCCATTATTCGTTTGGGACGGTCTTGCCTTCATGCGCGTGGATGGACCGAGGTCCAATGGACCAGAGCTTCTCTGAAGGACATGGCTCGGCTTATGATGCCCACATCTGCTTTGGAGTTTGGACTAGCCCAGTGACAGATACATAGGAAAACAATTCACACTCCCAAAAAATTCAATTACCCATAGAAAGTTTCAGTGACCAAGTCAGGCAACATCTTCGTCATTTGTTCTTCCTTGACTAGGCAAAATCCTCACCGCAGACAACCTCGCCCTCGGAGGATGGCTTCATCAAGAAAACTGCACGCTCTGCAATGGTCTGCTTTGAGACCGGGTTCCTCCACCTTTACCTTGCTTGCCCCTTCGCGCAAGAGGTATGGAGCCAAATCACAACATGGGAGCACTTTGCAAATTTTGATGTGGCGCATCGAGAAAACTTCACATCCATCGCAGATTGGTGGGAACATATCCTGAAATCGATCCATAAAATGCACAAGCGAACCTGGCCAAGGTTTTGTCGTCTTTTTTGAAGAAAAAAAAACACTTGCCTCATCGTCCATTGTCTATAGGCTACAACGGGTACGCGAAAAGCGAAAGGGTTCTGGCACGGCGGCCATGACGAATTGACATCACCCATGGCAATGGGTTGGCGATCTCTCCAGTGGCGGCGGTGCTTGGATGTTCGCATGCGGATGACGGCCAGCAAGGATGATCGAATGACTGTATGCCCCGGGCAAAAGTCGGTAACGCTTGATTAGTACACAAGCAGTTGACCAAATGCAAAATGCATGGCAGTAAGAACTAATTGGCTGCTGACCTGCTACCGATTCAGACTTCCGGGATGGAAATGGAGTAGACAGTAGACAAGCTCGAGACCGAGAGGCATGGGCTCCACTGGTGCTGCCCACATAAATACTAAACCACAACTCCACAAGTCAAACATATAGATGTAGGGCTGTTCGGCAGGACTTATTTACGGCTGATTGCGGCTGTTTTAATAGTATTCTGTGAGAGAGATTGTGGTTAAAAAGCTGCCGAAACCAGCAGCCGAACAGAGCCGTAGACTCTTTTTCTTGCTTTCACCGAATAAGACGCTACGCGTCCCTTTACTGAAAGCAATTCAGTTGGGCCCAGGGCTAAACAAAGGCACGGGCATCCTAAAGCTTATTTTAATGTAATTGGTCAACTTATGACCCTAGACCCTACTATGCTCTTAAAAATGTACTCCCTCCGTTCCGTTTCATTTCATAAGACAGAATTTGAAATGATATGTTCTTCTAAAGTACACTTTGACCGATCATTTACTTTATACTATATTGTTTATGCTTATAAACTAATGATTATTGGGTGGTACAATTGCTTGCAAATCTAAATGTATCAACTTTGTATTATAGAAGTTTAAAGTTGTTAGCCAAATTATTGGTCAAAAGATTTTAAAGTTTGAATCTTAATATGCGTGTGCGCTTAATAAAAAGGAACAGAGGTAGTGCTCTACTTCAAAAAGGAAAACACGCTCCAAATTGTCACTTCCGTTGTAATGGACCAATTATGATCGGTAATGCACTAACTCTAGCAGCCCGACATTCGAACGAAGTCTCAAATATCAGATGATGTTACGTTAGATTTACCTATTTGTTACGTGGCACAACCTCTTTCATATGTTCTCTACTGCCATGCATTTTGCATTTGGTCAACTGCTTGTGTACTAATCAAGCGTTACCGACTTTTGCCCGGGGCATACAGTCATTCGATCATCCTTGCTGGCCGTCATCCGCATGCGAACATCCAAGCACCGCCGCCACTGGAGAGATCGCCAACCCATTGCCATGGGTGATGTCAATTCGTCATGGCCGCCGTGCCAGAACCCTTTCGCTTTTCGCGTACCCGTTGTAGCCTATAGACAATGGACGATGAGGCAAGTGTTTTTTTTTCTTCAAAAAAGACGACAAAACCTTGGCCAGGTTCGCTTGTGCATTTTATGGATCGATTTCAGGATATGTTCCCACCAATCTGCGATGGATGTGAAGTTTTCTCGATGCGCCACATCAAAATTTGCAAAGTGCTCCCATGTTGTGATTTGGCTCCATACCTCTTGCGCGAAGGGGCAAGCAAGGTAAAGGTGGAGGAACCCGGTCTCAAAGCAGACCATTGCAGAGCGTGCAGTTTTCTTGATGAAGCCATCCTCCGAGGGCGAGGTTGTCTGCGGTGAGGATTTTGCCTAGTCAAGGAAGAACAAATGACGAAGATGTTGCCTGACTTGGTCACTGAAACTTTCTATGGGTAATTGAATTTTTTGGGAGTGTGAATTGTTTTCCTATGTATCTGTCACTGGGCTAGTCCAAACTCCAAAGCAGATGTGGGCATCATAAGCCGAGCCATGTCCTTCAGAGAAGCTCTGGTCCATTGGACCTCGGTCCATCCACGCGCATGAAGGCAAGACCGTCCCAAACGAATAATGGGCCGTCTTGCATGCAAGGCGAAGGCAAAGCTGTGTGCCTGTGTCTGGTCTGGTCTAGCTTGTGTGAAGACTGATCTATCGACGTCCCGGTCTGAAATTGGCCTTGTGTCAAATTAAATTGAAAAAAGAAAACGTCCAGGATATTACCCAGTTGAAGTGGGGTTTTATTCCTTGAGCTCCTCGCGCGGCCGAAAATCCTGGGCGCCGTGGTGTGCGTTTTTCGGCGGGTTTTGGATCTGCTCTCCCGTCTACTTTTCCCGGATATTCCCCCTTGGCATTTCGATCTCGATCTTTTTCCTTTCCACATGCTGTTTCGGGCGGCCTGGCACGTGCCATGTTCTCCTCGCCCACTTCCCGCGATCGCTCTCCGCGGCACGCCGTTCGATCCGATCCGCTGGGACCCCGGATGACACAAGCCGGATGGAGCGTGCCGACAGGCCAGGCGCGGCCGGGAAGACGGCCTCAACGCGGGCGCGCCCGGTCAGTACGGTGGCTGTTTCCGCGTGTCCGGAGTGCACAGACACGCTGCGTTGCCTGACACGACTCTTGTTTCAACTTATTCTTTCTTACAACACACTGTTAAATCAGCTGAACGCCCCCGACACCGATGGCTACTGTTCAGAGAGCCGTGGCGATAGGCGTACACGTACACGCGAGAAGAGAGAGAGAGAGGCGATGTGAAGACTGGCTGTTTTGGAACCGACGATTCGTCATAGCAAGGAACTTGGTGTTGGATTGATTATGGGCTTGGCCCATTTATATTTAATAAATCAATAACTCTATGGTATGTAACTGTGCGCAATTTTAATTGTACCGGATTGGAAGTTGAAGGGACGTTGACTCAACTTATATGGTGGAAATTATTCCACTTTACTTGAGAAGTTGAGAAATGGATAAAGGCGTGCCACGCGCGCGCGCGCGCCGCCGCCGCGGGCCGGGCCAGGCTCGGGCCGTGGCCGTGGCCGTGGCCGTGGCCGTGGGCATGGCGTGGCGTGGCGTGTTAAATTTTTAGCACCCACTCACCATGATTACGGGAGTTACAACTCTTCGTATGCCCCGTCTCTTCTCCTCCCTGCGCCATCTCTTCCTCTCCCTGCGCCTCCTCTCTTCCCCTGCGCCATATATGTTCTAGCCTGGCGCACAGCAGAAGGGTTGGCTGTTGGCTCCTTCTTCCAGTTCCTACCCGAGAGGAAAACCAGAACATAGTTCCGCTGCTCAAAAGCTTCCCCATCTCGTAACTCCGCGCGCACAGAGGAGCGAGAGGGCAGGTGCCTCCGGAGCCGGTGCCGTTCGAGACCTTGCACGGGGGATCGGCAATTAGGTTTTTGGGGAGCGTCTACGCAACTGTCCGATTCTTCCTGCCGTTGCCGCCGACATCTTCTTCCCTGGAGGTGCTGCTGGTGGTCTTCTTCCCGGCGACATCTTCTTCCGGTGGAGAGATCGACTATTTCTCCTACGGCGAGATCATCTTCTTCCTCTACTTCCTCTACGGCATGACGAGGGAAGTTGGACAAGGATCTGGATCCTCAGATGCGCGAATTGGAGGGTATGTTCAGTTCATCTTCTCTCTGATTTACGTTCTGCTGTTCGTATTTGTTGCAGTAGTTCATTCGTGTTGTTTCATATATTGTCATGAATCTGTTTCAGTAGTTCTGTCTTGTCGTTTCATAAGTTATCCTGTGTTGTTTGCTTTATGTTATCTGTCATATCTGAATGTTTCATTAGGTTTGTTACGTTGTTTCTTATGCTACTGCCTATATGTTTCAGTAGTTCTGCTACATTGTTTCACACGAATGAACTACTGCAACAAATACGAACAGCAGAACGTAAATCAGAGAGAAGATGAACTGAACATACCCTCCAATTCGCGCATCTGAGGATCCAGATCCTTGTCCAACTTCCCTCGTCATGCCGTAGAGGAAGTAGAGGAAGAAGATGATCTCGCCGTAGGAGAAATAGTCGATCTCTCCACCGGGAAGAAGATGTCGCCGGGAAGAAGACCACCAGCAGCACCTCCAGGGAAGAAGATGTCGGCGGCAACGGCAGGAAGAATCGGACAGTTGCGTAGACGCTCCCCAAAAACCTAATTGCCGATCCCCCGTGCAAGGTCTCGAACGGCACCGGCTCCGGAGGCACCTGCCCTCTCGCTCCTCTGTGCGCGCGGAGTTACGAGATGGGGAAGCTTTTGAGCAGCGGAACTATGTTCTGGTTTTCCTCTCGGGTAGGAACTGGAAGAAGGAGCCAACAGCCAACCCTTCTGCTGTGCGCCAGGCTAGAACATATATGGCGCAGGGGAAGAGAGGAGGCGCAGGGAGAGGAAGAGATGGCGCAGGGAGGAGAAGAGACGGGGCATACGAAGAGTTGTAACTCCCGTAATCATGGTGAGTGGGTGCTAAAAATTTAACACGCCACGCCACGCCATGCCCACGGCCACGGCCACGGCCACGGCCACGGCCCGAGCCTGGCCCGGCCCGCGGCGGCGGCGCGCGCGCGCGCGTGGCACGCCTTTATCCATTTCTCAACTTCTCAAGTAAAGTGGAATAATTTCCACCATATAAGTTGAGTCAACGTCCCTTCAACTTCCAATTCGCGCATCTGAGGATCCAGATCCTTGTCCAACTTCCCTCGTCATGCCGTAGAGGAAGTAGAGGAAGAAGATGATCTCGCCGTAGGAGAAATAGTCGATCTCTCCACCGGGAAGAAGATGTCGCCGGGAAGAAGACCACCAGCAGCACCTCCAGGGAAGAAGATGTCGGCGGCAACGGCAGGAAGAATCGGACAGTTGCGTAGACGCTCCCAAAAACCTAATTGCCGATCCCCCGTGCAAGGTCTCGAACGGCACCGGCTCCGGAGGCACCTGCCCTCTCGCTCCTCTGTGCGCGCGGAGTTACGAGATGGGGAAGCTTTTGAGCAGCGGAACTATGTTCTGGTTTTCCTCTCGGGTAGGAACTGGAAGAAGGAGCCAACAGCCAACCCTTCTGCTGTGCGCCAGGCTAGAACATATATGGCGCAGGGGAAGAGAGGAGGCGCAGGGAGAGGAAGAGATGGCGCAGGGAGGAGAAGAGACGGGGCATACGAAGAGTTGTAACTCCCGTAATCATGGTGAGTGGGTGCTAAAAATTTAACACGCCACGCCACGCCATGCCCACGGCCACGGCCACGGCCACGGCCACGGCCCGAGCCTGGCCCGGCCCGCGGCGGCGGCGCGCGCGCGCGCGTGGCACGCCTTTATCCATTTCTCAACTTCTCAAGTAAAGTGGAATAATTTCCACCATATAAGTTGAGTCAACGTCCCTTCAACTTCCAATCCGGTACAATTAAAATTGCGCACAGTTACATACCATAGAGTTATTGATTTATTAAATATAAATGGGCCAAGCCCATAATCAATCCAACACCAAGTTCCTTGCTATGACGAATCGTCGGTTCCAAAACAGCCAGTCTTCACATCGCCTCTCTCTCTCTCTTCTCGCGTGTACGTGTACGCCTATCGCCACGGCTCTCTGAACAGTAGCCATCGGTGTCGGGGGCGTTCAGCTGATTTAACAGTGTGTTGTAAGAAAGAATAAGTTGAAACAAGAGTCGTGTCAGGCAACGCAGCGTGTCTGTGCACTCCGGACACGCGGAAACAGCCACCGTACTGACCGGGCGCGCCCGCGTTGAGGCCGTCTTCCCGGCCGCGCCTGGCCTGTCGGCACGCTCCATCCGGCTTGTGTCATCCGGGGTCCCAGCGGATCGGATCGAACGGCGTGCCGCGGAGAGCGATCGCGGGAAGTGGGCGAGGAGAACATGGCACGTGCCAGGCCGCCCGAAACAGCATGTGGAAAGGAAAAAGATCGAGATCGAAATGCCAAGGGGGAATATCCGGGAAAAGTAGACGGGAGAGCAGATCCAAAACCCGCCGAAAAACGCACACCACGGCGCCCAGGATTTTCGGCCGCGCGAGGAGCTCAAGGAATAAAACCCCACTTCAACTGGGTAATATCCTGGACGTTTTCTTTTTTCAATTTAATTTGACACAAGGCCAATTTCAGACCGGGACGTCGATAGATCAGTCTTCACACAAGCTAGACCAGACCAGACACAGGCACACAGCTTTGCCTTCGCCTTGCATGCAAGACGGCCCATTATTCGTTTGGGACGGTCTTGCCTTCATGCGCGTGGATGGACCGAGGTCCAATGGACCAGAGCTTCTCTGAAGGACATGGCTCGGCTTATGATGCCCACATCTGCTTTGGAGTTTGGACTAGCCCAGTGACAGATACATAGGAAAACAATTCACACTCCCAAAAAATTCAATTACCCATAGAAAGTTTCAGTGACCAAGTCAGGCAACATCTTCGTCATTTGTTCTTCCTTGACTAGGCAAAATCCTCACCGCAGACAACCTCGCCCTCGGAGGATGGCTTCATCAAGAAAACTGCACGCTCTGCAATGGTCTGCTTTGAGACCGGGTTCCTCCACCTTTACCTTGCTTGCCCCTTCGCGCAAGAGGTATGGAGCCAAATCACAACATGGGAGCACTTTGCAAATTTTGATGTGGCGCATCGAGAAAACTTCACATCCATCGCAGATTGGTGGGAACATATCCTGAAATCGATCCATAAAATGCACAAGCGAACCTGGCCAAGGTTTTGTCGTCTTTTTTGAAGAAAAAAAAAACACTTGCCTCATCGTCCATTGTCTATAGGCTACAACGGGTACGCGAAAAGCGAAAGGGTTCTGGCACGGCGGCCATGACGAATTGACATCACCCATGGCAATGGGTTGGCGATCTCTCCAGTGGCGGCGGTGCTTGGATGTTCGCATGCGGATGACGGCCAGCAAGGATGATCGAATGACTGTATGCCCCGGGCAAAAGTCGGTAACGCTTGATTAGTACACAAGCAGTTGACCAAATGCAAAATGCATGGCAGTAGAGAACATATGAAAGAGGTTGTGCCACGTAACAAATAGGTAAATCTAACGTAACATCATCTGATATTTGAGACTTCGTTCGAATGTCGGGCTGCTAGAGTTAGTGCATTACCGATCATAATTGGTCCATTACAACGGAAGTGACAATTTGGAGCGTGTTTTCCTTTTTGAAGTAGAGCACTACCTCTGTTCCTTTTTATTAAGCGCACACGCATATTAAGATTCAAACTTTAAAATCTTTTGACCAATAATTTGGCTAACAACTTTAAACTTCTATAATACAAAGTTGATACATTTAGATTTGCAAGCAATTGTACCACCCAATAATCATTAGTTTATAAGCATAAACAATATAGTATAAAGTAAATGATCGGTCAAAGTGTACTTTAGAAGAACATATCATTTCAAATTCTGTCTTATGAAATGAAACGGAACGGAGGGAGTACATTTTTAAGAGCATAGTAGGGTCTAGGGTCATAAGTTGACCAATTACATTAAAATAAGCTTTAGGATGCCCGTGCCTTTGTTTAGCCCTGGGCCCAACTGAATTGCTTTCAGTAAAGGGACGCGTAGCGTCTTATTCGGTGAAAGCAAGAAAAAGAGTCTACGGCTCTGTTCGGCTGCTGGTTTCGGCAGCTTTTTAACCACAATCTCTCTCACAGAATACTATTAAAACAGCCGCAATCAGCCGTAAATAAGTCCTGCCGAACAGCCCTACATCTATATGTTTGACTTGTGGAGTTGTGGTTTAGTATTTATGTGGGCAGCACCAGTGGAGCCCATGCCTCTCGGTCTCGAGCTTGTCTACTGTCTACTCCATTTCCATCCCGGAAGTCTGAATCGGTAGCAGGTCAGCAGCCAATTAGTTCTTACTGCCATGCATTTTGCATTTGGTCAACTGCTTGTGTACTAATCAAGCGTTACCGACTTTTGCCCGGGGCATACAGTCATTCGATCATCCTTGCTGGCCGTCATCCGCATGCGAACATCCAAGCACCGCCGCCACTGGAGAGATCGCCAACCCATTGCCATGGGTGATGTCAATTCGTCATGGCCGCCGTGCCAGAACCCTTTCGCTTTTCGCGTACCCGTTGTAGCCTATAGACAATGGACGATGAGGCAAGTGTTTTTTTTTCTTCAAAAAAGACGACAAAACCTTGGCCAGGTTCGCTTGTGCATTTTATGGATCGATTTCAGGATATGTTCCCACCAATCTGCGATGGATGTGAAGTTTTCTCGATGCGCCACATCAAAATTTGCAAAGTGCTCCCATGTTGTGATTTGGCTCCATACCTCTTGCGCGAAGGGGCAAGCAAGGTAAAGGTGGAGGAACCCGGTCTCAAAGCAGACCATTGCAGAGCGTGCAGTTTTCTTGATGAAGCCATCCTCCGAGGGCGAGGTTGTCTGCGGTGAGGATTTTGCCTAGTCAAGGAAGAACAAATGACGAAGATGTTGCCTGACTTGGTCACTGAAACTTTCTATGGGTAATTGAATTTTTTGGGAGTGTGAATTGTTTTCCTATGTATCTGTCACTGGGCTAGTCCAAACTCCAAAGCAGATGTGGGCATCATAAGCCGAGCCATGTCCTTCAGAGAAGCTCTGGTCCATTGGACCTCGGTCCATCCACGCGCATGAAGGCAAGACCGTCCCAAACGAATAATGGGCCGTCTTGCATGCAAGGCGAAGGCAAAGCTGTGTGCCTGTGTCTGGTCTGGTCTAGCTTGTGTGAAGACTGATCTATCGACGTCCCGGTCTGAAATTGGCCTTGTGTCAAATTAAATTGAAAAAAGAAAACGTCCAGGATATTACCCAGTTGAAGTGGGGTTTTATTCCTTGAGCTCCTCGCGCGGCCGAAAATCCTGGGCGCCGTGGTGTGCGTTTTTCGGCGGGTTTTGGATCTGCTCTCCCGTCTACTTTTCCCGGATATTCCCCCTTGGCATTTCGATCTCGATCTTTTTCCTTTCCACATGCTGTTTCGGGCGGCCTGGCACGTGCCATGTTCTCCTTGCCCACTTCCCGCGATCGCTCTCCGCGGCACGCCGTTCGATCCGATCCGCTGGGACCCCGGATGACACAAGCCGGATGGAGCGTGCCGACAGGCCAGGCGCGGCCGGGAAGACGGCCTCAACGCGGGCGCGCCCGGTCAGTACGGTGGCTGTTTCCGCGTGTCCGGAGTGCACAGACACGCTGCGTTGCCTGACACGACTCTTGTTTCAACTTATTCTTTCTTACAACACACTGTTAAATCAGCTGAACGCCCCCGACACCGATGGCTACTGTTCAGAGAGCCGTGGCGATAGGCGTACACGTACACGCGAGAAGAGAGAGAGAGAGGCGATGTGAAGACTGGCTGTTTTGGAACCGACGATTCGTCATAGCAAGGAACTTGGTGTTGGATTGATTATGGGCTTGGCCCATTTATATTTAATAAATCAATAACTCTATGGTATGTAACTGTGCGCAATTTTAATTGTACCGGATTGGAAGTTGAAGGGGACGTTGACTCAACTTATATGGTGGAAATTATTCCACTTTACTTGAGAAGTTGAGAAATGGATAAAGGCGTGCCACGCGCGCGCGCGCGCCGCCGCCGCGGGCCGGGCCAGGCTCGGGCCGTGGCCGTGGCCGTGGCCGTGGCCGTGGGCATGGCGTGGCGTGGCGTGTTAAATTTTTAGCACCCACTCACCATGATTACGGGAGTTACAACTCTTCGTATGCCCCGTCTCTTCTCCTCCCTGCGCCATCTCTTCCTCTCCCTGCGCCTCCTCTCTTCCCCTGCGCCATATATGTTCTAGCCTGGCGCACAGCAGAAGGGTTGGCTGTTGGCTCCTTCTTCCAGTTCCTACCCGAGAGGAAAACCAGAACATAGTTCCGCTGCTCAAAAGCTTCCCCATCTCGTAACTCCGCGCGCACAGAGGAGCGAGAGGGCAGGTGCCTCCGGAGCCGGTGCCGTTCGAGACCTTGCACGGGGGATCGGCAATTAGGTTTTTGGGGAGCGTCTACGCAACTGTCCGATTCTTCCTGCCGTTGCCGCCGACATCTTCTTCCCTGGAGGTGCTGCTGGTGGTCTTCTTCCCGGCGACATCTTCTTCCGGTGGAGAGAT